>WEKY01027029.1:139872-175982 GCA_013390045.1 Picathartes gymnocephalus | reverse complement strand
GAGAAAAAAGGGGGAAAGAGAAAGGAAGGGAAGGAAAATAGGAGGGGAAGGAAAAAAAAGGGGGGAAAGGAAAGAGAGGAAAAAAGGGTGGAAGGAAAAAAGGGGGAACAGGAAAAAAAAAGCAGAAAAAGGAAACAAAAGGGGAAAAGGGAGAAAATGGGCAAGTGAGAAAAAAACGAGGAAAGAGAAGTAGCATCCTTTACATCCTTTTTTCCAAAGCAGTTACTGCAGGCCCGTGCAAACAGCCAAGAAATGCAACTGCTCAGCATCTCTATTTTTAAAGCCTGGTGTGATTGCACTCCTAATCTCCTGGATTCCTGTCCAACGAGATGGCAAAGGTTTAAATAAAGCAGAATATCCTTCCCATGATAAGGGAAAAAAAAAAAAAAAATTCAGCAAGAGGATCTGCTTAAATCAGGGTTGATTTAAGGCCTGAGCTGACCCACCCTTGCCAAGCACAAAACCCTCCCTGCCACCCCCACACACAACAGGACACGTGAGAGCCCAGCTTCAGCAGGGAATTTCTAGATCATAAAGATGACAAAATTTCAGGGAATATATGAACGTTCCTGGAGTCCCTGAGTAAGCAAAATAAAAGAAATCTTTGAAAATGCCCACGACTCCTTGGTATTGCCAAGTTAGCTTCACTTTCCCTGCATGAAGGAGGTGGGTTTGGCTGGGATAAAGTGAATTTCCTTCCTGATAGTTGGTACAGCATGTTTTGCATTTAGGATCAGCATTATGTTGATAACACGCTGATATTTTGGTTGTTTTGGTTGTGGTTACCCTAAATCAGGGACTTTTCAACGTCTCATGCTCTGCCAGCAAGGAGTTACACAAGAAGCTGGTGGGGAACATGGCCAGGAGAGCTGACCCAGACTTATTCCTGGATTTTTTTCCCTACTATTATTATTATTTTAATTATTAAACTGTTCTCATCTCAACCCATGGGTTTTACCTTTTCCCAACTCTCCCTCCCATCCCAGTGCAGCTGCAGGCTGGGGTTAAAGCCCAACACCAGCAAAGAGAAATTCAGAAATTCAGTTAATTTAGCAGGAAATTAGCCAAGCAGCAAATTGAAGCTGCTCAGCTTAAAAGCATAGAAACACTGCATGAACAAAGCATAGATTTTTAAACAGCAACAATTACTTTAAGTGATGGAAATGATAAATAACCTGGTCCTATTAGAGCAGGAAAAAAACATCCACATTATTTATACATCAGTAGCAGCTGGAAATATTGTGGAGGAACATTAGACATCCCTAAATCTTTAAATGCAACAACTACTTTGGGCTTCCTGCTGTTTGAAAAGGCTCAGTTCTTATTAAAGCTGTTCACAAACCGACTCAGAGAGTTTTTAAAAAGAAAAGTCAAAGCAAGAAACAGGAGTTTGGAGAAAATAATGTGGCCTTGCAATTCTACCAAAGCTTTCGGGAAAAGCTTCAGGTCTCCCCTCCTAAAAACTGTGTCAGCTTTGAGTCCTTATCCAGAACTCTGGAAATGTAAAGCACGATTTTATTCAAATGTGGGTTTATTTCATGGAAGCTGAGGTTGTCCAGCTGTGCTCCTGCCTCCCAAACCTGTAAAATCCCAGAAAGGTTTGGGTTGGAAGGGACCTTAAATCCCATCCAGTGCCACCCCCTGCCATGGCAGGGACACCTTCCACTATCCCAGGCTGCTCCAAGCCCTCTCCAACCTGGCCTTGGACACTTCCAGGGATCCAGGTGCAGCCACAGCTTCTCTGGAAATTCTATTCCAGGGCCTCCCCACCCTCATGGCCAGGAATTCCTTCCCAATATCCCATCCATCCCTGCCCTCGGGCAGTGGGAAGCCATTCCCTGTGTCCTGTCCCTCCCTCCCTTGTCCCCAGTCCCTCTCCAGCTCTCCTGGAGCCCCTTCAGGCCCTGAGCTCTCCCTGGAGCTTTTCCTCCTGCTGGAATGATCCTGAACAAACAGAGTCACTCAGGTCCATGAGAAAGCCAAACCCCAGCTCTGCACATTTCTTGCTTAGGCCTTGCAGAACTCATGCTGGCAGAAGTGCACGAAAGCTCTGTTTCAACTCATTTTTGTCACCTGACAGATGTCACAGGCTGTCAGAGCTGCACTTATCCTCTCGTTAGCTCCCAGCAGCGACGGCACATCCATCTCCTGCTCACAGGAATCATTGAAATTCCCAGTGCAACACATCCCATCTGCATCCAGTGGCACTGCACCACATCCCCCACTGATTCTGATCAGCAGTTTGATAGAAATTCTGAAGAAAATTGAGTGTAATTTCCAGGCAAGGCAGCTACAGTCACATGCAACCCCCCAGCACACACACCTGCTTATCTGCTCTGCTATAAAGATGGGTTTATTATTATTTTTTTTTTTTTCTTCTTCTGGCTCTTAAAAAATACATTTCTTTTTAAAATTTTATTAGCTGGCAAATCCCTCTACTCACGTGTTAAATTAACACCAACTGAAGTCATAAATCCTCATCTAAGCAGGCAGAGATTTCACCTGACACAAATGCACACTGAAATACAGAGCCCAGAGCAACAATTACTTGAATCTATGCATTGAAACACAAGGAAACAACTATAATTTATGATTTTTCCAAGAAAAAAACCCACTCAAGCACAGATGCAATGCACACCTTAGAAAGAATTCTGACATATTGCTATTTTCCATGCAAGAAGTAATGGCTTGAAAATAGGTACTTTGAGATTCACCATGAATAAAATGTGCCTGGCTGCCTTTCTCTGATTAAAATAATAAATAACAAATCCATATTTTCACAGATATACAACCTTGCTTCAATGAGTATATTCCAGACATATGCTAGCATACTTAGAATTATTACTGTGGGTTTTTTAATCTCACGCTACTAGTTTTACTCTTGTGTAGGATTTACAAGTACTCCATCAAAAACTGGGGAGCTGCAAACAGAGTTAGCTTCAGCTACTTCCTAAATTTTACAGAATGATGCTGATGTTAACAGAGCAAAATGCCCGAAAGCTTGAAGGAACTATTCATTTTAATTTCAAGTTACCTTTGCAGACTCTCTTCAGTCAGATGATCCATGAGAGAGAAATAGGGAATGGTCTTTAACTTAAGCCTTAAATGTTCCACCTTCTTACTCTGAACTCTTGATTTCATAAAATCACAGAATCCCAGAATGTTCTGGGTTGGAAGGGACCTTAAACCTCATCCAGTCCCACCCCCTGCCATGGACAGGGACACCTCCCACTATCCCAGGTTGCTCCAAACCCTGTCCAACCTGGCCTTGGACACTGCCAGGGATCCAGGGACAGCCACCTGAGCAACCTCTTCTTCAGTTCCAGAGCCTCACCATCCTCACAGTGAGGAATTTCTTCCTAATATCCCACCTAAACCTGCCCTCTTTTTGAATTTATTACCCCTTCATCCCATCACCCCAATTCTAAGAGACAGGGCAATGAGATGTTCCCAGAAAAAAAACCAAAAGCCTCAACTCTCACTATTCCCTGCAAAGCCACGTGGATCCATTCCTGGATTTTGGTGACAGAACTGGTGAATGATGCTCTAAATCCTTCCCCAACTGCTCTCACCCCTCTGGAGTACCCTCAAACCAAGGCCAGCGCTCACTGCCCTTTGAGGAAATAATACCACTTTATTGAGGAAATTTAGGGCTGGCTTGGGCTAAGTTTGCTAAGCTGAAGTGAGAGCAGCAGCCATGAGTAATAAAAACAGAGATCTGCTGCAGATTTCCAGAGGAAATGGGAGGGTGGCTGTTTCCCAAAGCTGAGCTGCAGAAATGCCAACTGCAGTCTCGCTCCGGGCGGATTTCAAAGAGCAACTGGAAGACACGAGTCATGTTCTGCCACTGCTGTTCTCTGCTGCTCTCAGAAAATTGCTGTGAGAATTGCTGTGAGAATTGCTGCTCCATGACACACAGAGACTCATCCTGCTTCAGAGCAGAGATGGAAATTCTAGGATGTAAATGAAGCACGACTGGGATTCACACTTCATCCTTTCAGAGAATAACAGGATTTTGCACGATCAGAGGAGCTGAAGCTGCTTTGTTGGGTTGATCACAGGATCCTGGGACAATCCTAGGAGATCCAGGTGCTCCAGACTCTCTTCCAGCACTGCTTTCCAAAGGGCAGGAAGGCTTGGCCTGCAGGGAGATGCTGGCACAGAGCACTGCAGGCATTCCCTGTCCCTGCTGCCATCTCCCGACTCCACAGCACTCCCTCCCATCTTCCAGATGGAATCCCACATTTTCAGACCAACTGGAGTGATCCAGTTTAGTCGTGATGGTGTGGGCAGGGAAAGGGCAGAAACGAGGGATGGGGGAGGCTGGGAATGGGAACAGCCCTGGGGATACAGAGAGATCCTGAACAGGCTGCTACAGATCCTGTCCAACACTCAGCCATGTGTTACATAATAAATATACACAAAACAAGCTGTTCCAAAAGCACTTCATGCCCTATCACCTTTTACCTCTTGGCCTGACCTTCTCTTGCAAGACAAGCTCAAGTTGAAACCTGTAAGCCAGTATTTACCAGCTGGGTGCTTAATTCAGAATTAATACCTGCACCAAAGGATGAAAAACCAGCATCTAGTATGTATTTAATGCAATGCAAGCATTTAAACGGAACGTAAAGCTACCAAACACCTGAAGAGCTAAAATTATAGAAAAGATTTCACAGGAAAATCTTCATTTGAGATTCCAGCAGCACACATTAATGCACTGAAAGGCTTCTGAGAGGCTCTGCCCGGGCTTGAATATCAATGGAAATGTACCAAAATAGCTATTCCAAAGTAATTATCCTAATGATAATCCACAATTAAAATGCTTTCTAATGGGACTTGCAATAAAAATGTAACTGGTGATTAGGCCAAGATGCTGGTGCTTGTGCAGACAGCAATGCTTGTGCTACGAACAGCAGCACAGACAAATGTGAATTTGGAATCCCAACAGGAGATTCAGACAGAGGCAGAGCCCAGAAGTGACACAACACTGCAGCTGTTACAGAAAAACACAGCTGAGTCACTTCACTCACTCCCCAAACACAGGAGCTGATGAAATTTAGTTCAGCCTAAAGGTCTGAACCCTGCCTAAGGCAGGTGGAAGGTCTGACCTTTACCTGTGTCAGGTAAAACAGGAGCTTTGAAGAGGAGGGTGGGAACATGGATAAAAACATTCCCAGATGTCCAGAGGAGGCCACCAAGGCGATGAGAGGGATGGAGCAGCTCTCCTGTGAGGAAAGGCTGGGAGAGTTGGGATTGTTCAGCCTGGAGAGAAGAAGGCTCTGGGGTGACATAAATGTGGCATTGAAAGGAACCTTCAGGAGAGCTGGAGAGGGACTGGGGACAAGGGCTGGAGGGGCAGGACACAGGGAATGGCTTCCCAGTGCCAGAGGGCAGGGGTGGATGGGAGATTGGGAAGGAATTCTTGGCCGTGAGTGTGGCGAGTCCAACTCTCCGGGGCATTAGAAGTCAGTTTAAGTCACCCCTTCTCTCCTTACACATTTACTGCCCTATTTCAGCCAGTAGGTCCCATTAATTTAATTGTTTTCAGATCCCAGTTTTACATGGGGAAAATGTTTGGATTTTATTGTTATCATGTGCTGTGGAGGTTTGACCCCAATCTACTCTAAACAAGAACAGTGTATAACAAGAAAGCGGCCTTTTCTGTTCTGAGGACCTTGCACAGCAAACCGTGAACATTTTGTAACAACAGCTGGTCCAGGGGTCCTGCCAGGACATGACCCTGGCTTGGCTTTTGAGAAGGAATTCCTGGCTGTGAGGGTGGGGAGGCCCTGGCACAGGGTGCCCAGAGAAGCTGTGGCTGCCCCTGGATCCCTGGCAGTGTCCAAGGCCAGGCTGGACAGGGCTTGGAGCACCCTGGGACAGTGGAAGGTGTCCCTGCCCAAGGAATGAGTTGAGCTTTAAGGTCCCTTCCAACCCAAACCATTCCATGATTCTAAATTACACTCAATATGTGTAACAACATCTCTCCCTCCCATTCACCCACAAATTCAACAAAATCAGAGATTGGCTTCTGTGAAAATAAATATTCCAAATAACAAAATGTGAGTGAGTACAGTAAAACGACATCCCAAAGAGACTTATTTTAAAGCTAACACCCTACCTCACCACAAACCAAGGAATTCCAGGATTCTGCACCTGATGGCAAACAAACCCCCCTCCAATTAAGTACATTCTGCCATAATACCTTGGTTTATATTAGGCAGAAACACAGATTATAAAGCCTTCTCCCTTAAATAACCATCCCTGTGGTACCAACACAGCTGATAGCCCATGATTCTGTTCACACTGGGGCAGCTGAACCACTGTTCCAGCCTGGAGGAGGGACTGGCTCTTCCCAGACAAGCTCCCAGCGAAGAGCAGTGCTGACAGGAGCAGCTTGTTGCACCAGCTGCCGTGCTACTTTTAGATAATAAATGTGTTTAACTACACTGAGAAGAAACAAAATTATGTCACATCCACCACGGACCTGCTCATCCAAGCATCCACAAAATGCTTCTTTTCCATTTACCTACTCACAGGACACCCTGCAACCACAGCATGCAGCCATGCTAACGAGGAGATTGAGCCCCAGTCCTTAATGCAATTAGCACGGATAATTTGCAATTTCCCCGGACAAGGGTCCTGTTTTCACCTCTGTAACCAGCAGGATCTACCTAATGATGCAGCAGCGTCGTGTGAGCTGCACCAGCTTCTTCTCAAGGTGGTAACCTGAGGACAGAACGTGACAAATGAGCTCTGGTGGGGCCCAGCCACAGGTTTCCTACTAAAAAATGTCCATTCAAAAGGCAAAAAAACCCCCGCCACTGCCATCTTCTCTCCTTAGTTTCTACTTTAAAGTTGTGTCAAAAAATACTTTTCCTTATTCATCTTATTTTTCAAAAGGCACCACTGTGTCCCTAATGGAAAAGAATGTAAAAAAACCACCCCAAAAACCAAACACCACCCAAATATCATGGATGAAGGTGCTAACAGAAAGTGCCAGTATGGCTTGTGAGAGCTTGGCAGACATTCCTTCTGAAATCTCTCCCTGGAACATATGGGATGTTCCTCACTGATAAGTTTTAAGTTGTTATTTAAAAAAAGAAAAAAATGATACTTCTATCTAAAATGATGCTTTAATTTGCAAATTTTGTACAGAACGCACAATTTATGCCAATAATTTGCATTTTAAAAGGCTATGCAAGGCTGTCTGGTATTTCTTGAGGATATGAATGAGATTTACTGAAGCACATAAAGTCTTGTGTCCCTTTCTGAAAAATATTTCATATGCTGGGCTGCCAATTAGAGCAGGACTTATGGAATGAACATCTCTGCACTGTGACCTGAGCTGAAGTAAATCCACCCATATAACCCCTGTATATGTGGGAAATGGAGGAGGGAGAAAGATAAAGCAGAAAAATTTAATGATTCCAAGGCTGAAGCTTTATTTCTGGTCACTGTTAAAACAGCAGCTTACATTGAGGCTCTCTGCGTTCCCAGTGTAATTCCATCCCACAAAAACTGAAGTTTTTTACATTTATTTTGGGGACTAACTTTGAACCAAGGGCTGTGGGTCCTTCTTCTCTCTGCTTTGGATTGCTGGCTCTCAAACACCACAAATAACAGAGCAGTGAAGCGGCAGGAAAGGGGGTGGGGAGCTGCAGGTTGGTGCTTTGAGGTGACAAATGACACACCAGTGACATCGAAAGGTTTACTCTGCCACCCCAGAGGACACTGGAGTGGCACAAAGAGCTGCGGGGACACAAGAGGCTGATGACACCATGGCACAGAGCACACAAGCACTGGCACAGAGTCGCACTCTGGAGGCAAAGGGAGGGTGACAAAGCTCCCACTGCAGAATCCCAGCAATCCCAGCTCTCCTCACAGGAGCCACGGGGTTTGTCAGTGTTTCTGTCAGCTCTGGTGGAACGTGGAGCTATTTGGGACATGCCTATTGAACCATCCAGATCTGCAATTAACACCTTTTTAGCCTCTTCTTTCAGCTAATGAGGGATTCCCCAATGCCACCCTGTCCCCCACAAAGCTGCCATCAGGACTTTATAATTTTTCTAAGATTCAAAGCCATCTTTTCAGGTGTATAAAATCACAGATTGCTTTGGGTTGGAAAGGACTTAAAGATCCTGAAGTTCCAACCCCTGTCATGAGAGAAGATGCCACTCACTAGACCAGGGCCCCAAACTGGCCTTGAACACTCCAAATCAGGAATGGAGCAGCCACAGCTCTGGGAAACATCATTCCCAACACCATCAGCAAACCTCTCTTCACAAAAGACATTCAGTGAAGAGATTTCACAGCCTTTTGGTCATATTTTGCTTTTCAGCCAAGCTCTGTGCACAGAGCTCTGTGAGCAGTCTCACAGCAACAGCTTCATGAAGTGCTTCTGTCCTGTCAGGAATGACAACATTCCTGTATCTCCCCATCCCTCTTTTTTAGCAGGATGAAATTTGCTTGCCCACTGTCCCAACAACCAGCTCTGAGAGATTCCACTCAAAGATTAACTTTCCCACACCACTTAACCAAAATGCTCTGCTCAGTTACTCACTTCCTATTTCTAACCCACTTAATTCACCCAGGTGCCACTTAGAAACAACATTCCCCTGGATTTTGATGAAATGAAAAACCTCTCCCTCCTCAGGAAAGCCATGGACCACAGGAGCCAGAATTTCACATGGAATCCTTTAGGCTGGAAAAGACCTCCAAGGTCAACGAGCCCAACCTATGCCCAATGCCCACCTTGTCCTCAGCCCAGAGCTCTGAGTGCCACCTCCCTGGACACCCTGCAGGGATGGGGACTCCAAACCTCCCTGGGCATCCCCTTCCAATGGAGAAACAACCCTTTCCATGGAGAAATTCCTCCTGACGTCCAACCTGAACCTCCCCTGGTGCAACTTGAGGCTACGTCCTCTCTAAAAGTCACAAGCGCTGGTGAAAAAACATCAGAATAAATCTTTGCTCTTCTTGCTCACAGCTGTTCTCCCCGAGTCCATACATCCCAATTAACATAAAAAGTAAGTGCACCCACAAAACAAAGATTAATGACTCGGGAGAAGAGGAGAAGGAGGAAACAGGAAAAGATTCAGCCCAAAGCAAAGGCTCTGCTGCCACTCACAACAACGGCAACACTGAGGCTGCTTCAAACATTCCAAAGCACTCACATGGCTGTGTTTTTGATGATCCTTCCTTGGTCCATTTTCTGCCCAATCCCATGCACAACAAACACAATGTGACTAGTCTGGGGTGGCTTGTCTTCTAACGTGGCTTCTTCTACATAGCCTCTATGTAGCCTTGTCCCACTACTTGAAGCTGCAGAAAGAACATCATCCCACGTCAGTGACACTCAGCCAGTGCAGTGCTCTCATCTGCTGACAGAAGCTTGGCTTTTCTCAGGCCAACACATTGAAAAGCAGATTATATAATACAGAATCATAAAATTAAAGGATTAGCATCTATTTTTAAATACAGGCACTTTGAAACCCCTAAAAAGACTTGAGCAGCCAGGTGATACCAACACCAATTTCCACCGCAAAGGGAATTAATTTCAGGTCTGTTTTGAAGAACAACTCTTCAGAAAGCAGTTGTGTAACTGTGCACCCATTTTTACAACACAAAACCCTTCTCCTGGGTGTCTCAATCATTAAACTTCCTTCTGTCTCCACCTCACTCCCACAGCATGGAGGGATCACAGAAACGACCTGGCCACGTAAGTGATTAAGTGTTGTCACTTCATCCACTCCAATTATGAGAGCTGGTTGAAAACCTTTAAAATTTATCATTTTGATGGGGAGAACTTACTTTATTTTGAGCTGATCCAACCTCAAATTTCCCCCCTCGTTCTCCAGCTCAGTGGCCAAACTAAAAATCAATTCCCCAGGGTAAGTGTGGGCATTTTCTGCCTGCTGTGCTGATGGACTGACAAACCCACGGGCACAATGTGCCTCCATCCCCATCTAGTGACACACAGGGGACCACACCAGGCACCTGTGCTGGCCTCAAAAACTGGAACTAACAACTTATTTTGGTTTTAAAGAGGAGGAAAACACCCCAAACCCACTAAGGGCATTTTTCACCCAAGACAGGTTTAGTTTCCCAAGTGAGCTTCTGTTTGATATTTGTCCCCCACAAACTGTTTAGCACAGATCTTAATATTTATTACACATTATCCCAATGGTGTTCTGGATAGAATACTTCACTTCTTCTGGAACTGAAGCACTGAATGACATTATTTCTTTTAGGAAACATTAATTAAGTATCCTCCCAGGAGCCCTGGGCATTAATTACAGGGCAGAGGGCTGGAGATTAAAGTCAGACCTAAGACCTGACCTTGTCTCTTCAAGGAACAAACCAGATGCTCAGGTTCTTGTTTTGGTGTCCTGCACAGGACAAGTTCCCATTTTCTAGGCTGGCAATAATCTGCTTTTCCCTTGAGAGACACCACCCCCTCTTCCAACCATCTCAGCTTTGCTGCCTTTCTGACTGGGAGTTTTGAGCTTAAACGAGCCTGAATTCCTACTGGAAATAATTTCTGTCTAAATGCCCTTTCCTGTCAGTTCATACTTCTGTTTCATGAACAGAAAAAAAGGCTGGATGGAGGTGGGGAGAGGGAAGGTATGGTCATGCATTTAAGGAATGCATCACAGTATGTAAGTACCCAGCAGTAAAATTAAGGTTGTAAAAGGAACTGTAATATCTATATTACTACAGGAATAATTCCAATTTTACAGTAGCTCCTGGACTCTGCCACTTTAATATTTTTCATATATTTGTTATGTAGTGCTAACTGCTGCATCCAAACCCACCAAAATCCAGAATAAAGTTGAAATATAAAAAACCAAATATGTAATGTAAACAAAATAAAAATATTCACATCTAGTTACAATTATATACACAACCTAAGGACTCTAACTATTAATATAAAGTAAAAAAATGCAACGGCCAAAGTTGGCTACTCACGTTAAGACTCAAAATCTCCTTCTAGCATTAAGTAACAAACTTCCAATGCTGGCATTTACAATATTCTTTACAAACTCTGGGAGAGGTTACCTTTGGAAAACCCCAACTTTTGTGTAACAGTCCTTGCAATTTTGGATGTGGTGGCATCGCTGTACAGATACACTTCATCCACGCTGTGCCAGTCCACGTGGTTGCGGCTCAGCTTTAGGCTGTGAATAGCTGCAGCAAAAAGGAACAACACTGGATTTAGCTGCAGGAAAGGGGACCAAAAAAAAAAAAAAGCCTCTTTAAACAGAAAGAGAGAGAGAAGGGTGATTTACACACAAGTTAAAATCTAGAGCTCCATGATGGCTAAATTCCTGTTATTTCTTACCTTGAGAAATGTTTACAGCTGGGATTAATCTGAGCGGGACAAGTAGGAGTTTAGAGACCACCTATGAGGATATTTCACATCATTCTCCTCCCACCTTCATTTTGGGGTGGGAAGTACCCAAAATATTCCCTCTAAGGGGGCAGGGTAATGGATCCTGAAATACTAGAGGTGGGTGTGATGATCAGGTGGCTGTCCCAGGTATGCTCATCAGTAAAAAAAAGTGGAATTTCAGCCCTCTCTCCCATGAGAGCTGCTCTGCTCTAACACAGAGGCTTTCAAGGCTCCCTTGCCAGAAGGCTCTGTTGCATTTCTTCCCTTTCAGAAACATCTCAGAGCTGGAAATACAGCTCAATGAGCCTCTGAATGAGCAATTTCTGGCACAGAACAGAATTTAGCTCTTTCAAAAGCCACTAAGAGGTCCAGTGGTTGGGGTTTTTTCTGTGTGCTGGTTGTGTTTTCCAGATTTGGAACTGATTGAGCTCCAGGCCCGACCTCATGACACCCAGCCTGACTGTCAGGATTAAACAACAGGCACGTTGTGATGCAAATCAAAATCATCTTAGGCCTGGAGCTTGCAGGAGCCAAGCAGTGCCACAGCTGATTTACAGGAATTTGGATTTCACCAAAATTCACTGCTGAAGTCTCCTCAACATTTGGAGAGCTGACAACAGCAATAGCCCTGTGACCAAAGAAATGGTGATTTAACTGTCACTGCTCTTGCTGAAAAGTCCAAAGTCATGGAAAACACCCAGAGGGGTTGTTTTTTTTTTCCATAGCAAGCAGAGCTCTAACCTGTCTCCTACTTGAATCACCCAAATGAATTTTTTATACTCTTCTAAAAACATTCTGAGAAAGCCTGAGCCATTATAACTTCCAATTTTAACTCTGCTACAGCACAAACCAGCCACGCTCAGCCAGATGTTGTGACCTTTCTCCTGCAATATTTTCTGTTTCTTTGCCAAAGCAGACAGACTCGACATAGACTGATGAAAAACTAAACGAAATCTGTAAGGAACAAGGGGATTAGGAGAGGATTAGCCCTTGTGTTGTGGTAAACAACTGATTCACCAAAATAACTGGAATTACATCGTTGTTTTACTCTGACAGAGCAAGAAGAGGAAGGGAAATAAGCCTGACTTTTGAAAAGCAGAAATGGTCTGTCCAGGAGGTCTTCAAGAATTGTTCCATCTGCATTCTGCAAAATCCCTCTCAGAGTATGATCCTGGGGAAGCTGGCAGAGGAGGGATGGAAGTTTGATGCCTTTGAGGGTGTTGTGTTCGAACTCCAAAAAAAAAAAGAAGAGGAAGAGACATGGCTGAATCTCTTATTGCCACTGGAAAACCAGCAATTTGTGGAGGAGAGATCCTCAAATTCCTTCTGGAATTGAGTCCAGCCTCTCTTTTGGAAAGAATATACAGGAATAAGTAGCTTTTCCCTACCCTGCATTAATTATTCCCACTTGGGAAGAACAAATTCCTCACTTTTGTGCTGTTCTTCCTGAACGTGGCCATTGAAGGAACACCAACATCAACTACAAGATGTGGAGGCAGCAAAGTACTTTAAATAAAATTCAGCAGGGCCCAGTGTGAGGTCCTGCACCTGGGTCAGGACAATCCCAAGCACAAATTAAGGCTGGAGGGAGGATGGATCGAGAGCAGCTGCAAGGAGAAGGATTTTGGGGTGCTGGTGGATAAGATCAACATGACCCAGCCATGTGTGTCTGCAGCCCAAATGTGTCCCAGGCTGCACCCAAAGAAATGTCACCAGCTGAGAGCTGGGGATGTTCAGTGTGCAGAGGAGAAGAATCCAGGGAGAGTTCAGAGCCCCTTGCAGGGCCTGAAGGGGCTCCAGGAGAGCTGGAGAGGGACTGGGGACAAGGGATGGAGGGACAGGACACAGGGAATGGCTTCCCACTGCCAGAGGACAGGGATGGATGGGATATTGGGAATTGGGAATTCCTGGCTGGGAGGGTGGGGAGGCCCTGGAATAGAATTCCCAGAGAAGCTGTGGCTGCCCCTGGATCCCCGGAAGTGTCTAAGGCCAGGCTGGACAGGGCTTGGAGCAACCTGGCATGGGGGAAGGTGTCCCTGCTCATGGCAGGGGATGGAATGGGGTGATTTTCAGAGGCCCTTCCAACCCAAACCATTCTGGAATTCTAAGGAATATTCAGCACTATTTCTCTGCATACTTAGTAATGCTTTCCAAAGAGATCCTTAAAAACTGGGTCTACTGTTAACAAAACACCGCATGAAAGTGCCAGGGACCTTCAGCAGCACCAAACTTGTCCCTTGACTGCTGAGTAACTCCTCTGAGATGTGTTATTAATGCACACACTGCATTCAAGCTCAGATAAATCTCTTACAGCACTTGGACTACAAACTTCTCCTTTCTACACAGAAGAAAACAAACAAAAAAATTCACGTGCTGGTCCTTGCTTCTCAGTTTTCCTTCAGCCACAAAATATCAGGAGTTTTTAGGTAAGTAGCAGGATCCAAAAGAGGCATATGGACGATGCTTTCCAGAGAATCTACCAATTTGCCATTAAGGTAATAAATTTTACATTATCAGTTGACATTTTTACATTTCATTTTGATTCTCTCAGTAAATTCTGCTTACCAACACATTCCCTGCTTTGCTTTGGAGTGCCTGGCCATGCACAAAGTCCAGAGCACCAGCAGAGAGAGTCAATCACTGAAAAGTAGTGGCTGCAGGACATTCCAAAGGCACCCCACACTCCAGGGCAGTATTTTGGGTAACACTTCCAGGATGTCCATCCAACCACCCAGGAATAGGCACATTCCTTTAAAAGTTAAGCAATCTCCTGGGCCAAACAAACTAAGCTGGGTGCTCCACCATGAAATTCTGTTTTGAAATCCAATGGGATGTACTGTTAAAAAAAAAGCTGTCACAGAGCAACCCACTCTCCTGTTGAGGTGGGCTAAGATTCTTGTCTTCCCTTTTTAATTTATAGAAACATTGGAATTCCTCTTCATCCTCAAACCCTGGATGTGATGTCCACAAATGTTCTGCCTCAGTCTGGATGGGGCTTGGAGCAACCTGTTCTAGTGGGAGGTGTCCCTGACCACGGCAGGAGGTTGGATCAAAATGAGCTTTAGGGTCCCTTCCAACCCAAACCATTCTGTGATTTGATTCTGTGAATATTTGATAGTGAAGAGATTATTAAAACCCTTGAGGGTTCAACCAAGAAGAGTTTCTGCTGCTGACAGCCCCAGGGGGTGTCGACAGTGAGGCAGGGAACACAAAAATGTGTCTTTGGGGAGGATTTGACAGCAGTCTGAAAAGAAACATCCTAAAAAATAAGAAAAACATTCCAACTGCACTTTGCAGCTATGGGATAACAAGGACTGACTCTGCTGGTTTGAAAGTGAACCTGAGGAAGGGCAGGCGATGTTTCCTGAGGATGAGGAGAGAACAGGACTCACGTTCTCTGTGCAGAACAAGCAGTGATGTCCTGTGAACCTGCAGCCTGCTCCAGAGGGGCCCAGAGTGACAGCTCGGGGGCTGTCCCTGCCAGGAGGTGTCACAGGGAGCCACCACGGCTGTCACAGCCTGGCTGAGGGAGCCAGGGCACGGAATTCAGACGAGGCAGCAGGACAGGCGCAGGGGAATCTCCTCCTGCTCATCCCTCTGCCTGCTGGGTCCTCCAGGAGCACAAATTCCACACCTGAGGAGCCTCTCCAGGGCTCCAGGGATGGTGCTGAGCTTCACTGAGATCTGACTGTCCAGGACATCTCTCCCACAAATCCATGGGGACAGGAATGTCCCTCTGGACCAGACTTCTCACGGATTTGTTTCCACGTGGCACTTTCCTGACGCTGACAGCGTTCCTGCAGACATCTCTCTGTAGGTGCATCTTCCCCAGACGCAGAAAACCCCTGCACACTTTTCTGGAGAAGAGAAGGCTCCAGGGAGACCTTACAGTGGTCCCCCCCAAGAGCTTGGAGGGGGCTTTTAAAAGCAACTTTTTACATGGGGAGATAGAGACAGGACAAGAGAGAAGCGTTTTAAACTAAAGGAAAAGAGATTTAGATTAGATATAAAGAAGAAATTCCTTACTCAGAGTGGTGAGACCCTGGCACAGGGTGTCCAGAGAAGCTGTGGCTGCCCCTGGATCCCTGGAAGTGTCCAAGGCCAGGCTGGACAGGGTTTGGAGCAACCTGGGATAGTGGAAGGTGTCCCTGCCCATGGCAGGGGGTGGAATGAGATGGGATTTAAGGTCTCTTCTAAGCCCAAGCCTTTCTAGGATTTTAGTTTGGGAATGAAGGCCAAGTCCTTGGAGATGAGGACAAATTTTGGTTTCCTCTGTAGCCAGAAATTAGAAATGAAACATTTTTCAGGAATACAAACCAAGACAAACACCTACAGTGTGAGCACATGAAAAGCTCAGCCCTGCTGGAGATGGAAGATGGGATCAAGAAGGGATTTCTTTCAGCTGAAGAAATCAATGGTTACTATCACACAAACCTCCAGTTTCACCAAGATAGATGAACACCGAGGGAAAACGTCCCCTTAAAAGGTTGAAATATGAAAAATGAACCATATAATACAGAACAGATATTCCTAAAGCCTTGCAGGACCTGATCTCAATTAGGCTTTTGACTCATCTTGAGTCAAAGAAAGGGAGAATAACTGAGGAGCAGAAACCCTGCACTGTGTTCATGCTCGTGGCAGGAAACCCATGGAGCAGCCAGGGATGAGCACATGGAAACATCCTCCCAGCTGGAGGAGCTGCACCTCTCCTGGGGCCAACTGCTCACAATTAAACACCTTCTTTAGCTAAAGACCTGCTTTTCTGCTCGATGCTTTCATCCACCTGCCAAGACCAAAGCACGGGGTGGGTCTTTTCTCCTCAGAGCTTGACGGTGCTCAAGTCAAAAATCAATCCAGGGAAAAGCATCTCGGAAGTGCTCAGAGCTGGCACTGTCATTCCAGTGAGGATAAAGATACAGACTGTCTCAAAACCTCTCCTGCCTCCTTTTTTTTTCCCCTCAAGGATTTTTAAATTAATCTGTCTTGCAAGCAGCAGGTGCACACACAAAAGCCTGACACATGGTACAGGGAGCTGAGAGCACAATTTGGCTGCTGTTGTTCCTTCTGAAATGACTCTCAGGTACATAAACCTGTAGATTTAAAAACCTTTTCTGACTTATTTGGGGGAAAAAAAAAAAAAAAAAAAAAAAAAAAGAGCCATTAAAAAGGCCATTGCTCTTCATTAAAAATGTCCCACACTGCTGTCATTTTTACATTGCACTTCACCACCTCTCAATTCATCAGTGTCACTATTTGTTACATAACCACCTAATTTCAATTTTTTTTAAATTCGAGCACATTCATAACCACAGCTGAACATGATGTGAGGGGGGGAAAAAAAAAAGCACAACATAATTTCAAAATTTCAATTTACAAAAGAAAAGGCAGAAGTCTTTCCTTATTGCTCAAGTTACACTGAGCTCCTTGTATGAGAAGAGGCAGGAAAAATTTTACTATGAAATATTTTGATTTCAAGCATTTTCCATTTGTACCCAATCATATAAAAAAAAAAAATGAAAGGAAGTCAAAAGGCAAACATTTATGCATGTCAAAATAAATTCTCAGAGTTCACAACATCCCCAGAAGCTACAAGAACAACTCTAAACCTACTGTGTGCATTTACATTGTAAATTAAAGGTTTTAGAAGTCGAGCTCCATAATAACTGCACTCAGTGAAAGTTTAATCACTCCTGCCTTTAATGGTGGCAGAGAGAGCCCAGTGACAAGAACTTTGGAGCCTTCTGCAATCATTAATGGCTCCTGTAAGATCTCCCCCCACTTTCTGAAATAAATCTGCACGACATCAGCTGCTGCAAAGGTCAGGGTTGTTTTGTGCAGCACAGCAGCCTTTAGCAATATTCCAAACAGCTTCCCCTTTACAGTCCATGTCCAGGGACTTACTTCGTTCCAAAGCTGCAACAAAATTAAATTATATCATAAAACTAAATATTATTATCCAAAAGAAAGCAGCAAACAAAATGTTATCTGGCAGAAACCTTCTCCGACAGAACTTCTCATACCAGGCCTGCTTCAATTCTAAAAAAAAATTGCTTTTATTTTATTGAAAAAGCTAAACCATGCAGAAAAGAGTGCAATAAACAAATGTTTACAGTTTTCACCAGTCACAAACAATTATAATAAGAATTACTGCGTGTCACTGTGAGCATCTACTTTTTTCTAGGACTCACAACACTTCTACTTTTTCTCTAAGGTTTAGGATGCTTTTTCTTTCCCTTTGGAAGGAGGTGGCATGGATACAGCTCAAAAAACTGAAGCATGTAAATCTAGCATTTAACTGAGACAAGCAAACTAGAATTTAAAGCTTCCTAAGCCAGGAGCACTACCAAAAAAAAAAAAAAAAAAAAAAAAAAAAAAAAAAAAAAAAAAAGGAATATCCAATTACTGTACCTTGGGAATGCTTTCGCTTAAGACATGCAGCATCTGATTTCTCCTTATATCCTCTCCATTTGAACAAAGAAGGGAGGGAGAAGGGAGGGAGGTAGTAGAGAACTAAAAGCAAAAACACTGAGCTTCAAAGTAAAATTTTTAAAAGGGGTGTCATTTTTTTTTTTCATTAGTATCACTATATTTAGGAAAAAAAAAAAAAGTCACATTGTCTAGAAAGAACTAAAATGTATATATTTTAAAAAGTCAGGTTTTGTAGGAGAAGCGTCAGGTCCCAAATTTAATTTCTTCGGTTTCCATTCAGCCAAACTCAATTTCTTCACTCTTCATAACCAGCAATGACATCACAACAGAGCTCAAGACATCAGTAAGGGACAGCTGGGACATGGTGCCACCAGAGGCACAGAACCCAAAGCATCATCCCCCTCCTTGGTACAGGGTAGAACACACTGACCCCTCCTAAATGTACACTAAAAAACTCAGCTTTAAGCACAGCTCTGGGGTTTTTTTTCCCCCAAAGAATGTAAAAGAATGGTTAAAAGTTGGATTAGACAAAACCTCCTCCTGTTGGCCTGTTCTGCAAGGTCCCAGGGGCACCCAGCACTCCCTGATCCAATAAAGTGACATTCCACATCTGTGTCACCTCCCAACAGCTCTGCCAGCAGATGCCTCAGTACAGGTGAAAAGGAGGTTTATTTATTGTAGCACATCACTTCTCTGGAGGGGAGGAGAATCAGGCACTTGGGATTCCGTGGAATAATTTACAATATTTTACTGGCAACTGTGGGAATGCAAGGCCAAGGAAGAATGAACACAGGAAACTCAAGAAAAGTTGAAGAAAAATCGATTTTCACAGTGAGGGTGGTAAAACACTGAACAGGCTGCCCAGACAGGTTGTGGAGTCTGTTGTTGGAGATACTGAAAATCCCACAGGACACATCCTGAGCAACCTCCTCTCATCAGTTCCCTGGCTCTGAGCAGGGAGGTTGCACTTGAGCATCCCCAGAGATCCCTCCTGACCTGCACAACTCTCCAATTCTGTGAGCAGGACTTCCCCATATAAAGGTTAACTTGGCTGTGACAAAAATCTATATGAACTCTTTATACTGTGAGAAAACACTATTTGAAAGCTAAGACAAAAAAATCAGCTCTTCCAAAAGCAATTTTTAGAGGTTTTGTGGCCTTAACCACACGCTGAAATTCTGTAAGAAAAAAACCAATAAAGTTATGCTGCCTCAAAATCAATGCATTGAAATATTAATTCTGACTCTGACTGATAGGATTTTTTTTTTCTGTATTTCTATCAGGGAATCACAGACTTGATCACAGAATATTTTCTGGCAGAGGGACTGTTGGGGTTCATCTGTTCCAATCTTCTTCACAGATCAGGATCAACTTTAAAGTCAGATCCAATTTCAGGTTTGGATCAGGTTGCTTGGATGACTTCCAGCTGAATTTTGAGCATCTCTCTGTGTGAATACAAAGAACTGTATCTGCTCCTGCCTTCCTATCACATAAATAAAGCTTTCAGCTTCACTTTATCATCACTAAACGAATATACCTGAAGAAGGTCATGGGGCAATGGATGACAGGAACTTAACTGGTCTTGTTTTATCTTACAACAGCCTGGTTATGACAGAAATCTCTGGATAAAGCTGCTCCTCTGATGGGCTACTTCAGATAAGTCCTGAACTCACTGTCTGCCTAAGCATGAACAAAAGGCAGTTCCTAAACCTTCTGTCATTCTGTAAATTTTAAGTTTATTCATTGCTAAACAGGTGTCCCTCTCCAGCTCTCCTGGAGCCCCTTCAGGCCCTGCAAGGGGCTCTGAGCTCTCCCTGGAGCCTTCTCCTCTCCAGGTGAACATTCCCAGCTCTCCCAGCCTGGCTCCAGAGCTGGACACAGAATTCCAGAGGGATCTCACCAGAGCAGAAGGAGAGAATCCCCTCCCTTGCCCTGCAGGCCATGCTCCTTTGGATCACCAAGTGCCCCATTCCTGCACCCTGCTATTATTATTATAATAATTCATCTGATGCACTGAAGGGGATCAGGCACCACGAGGAGTCACTGGCACCAGGCACCATGAACCACGCTCATTTCGCAAGGCACGAAATTAAATACTTTGTAAGGATGAAAATCAAAATACAACCACAGTTGGCTCAGCAAAGGAGGGATCTCCAGGCTGCCCCATGGAAAACAGAGCTTGGGGAATCATTCACTGGCACCTGTGCTTTCTGTTCCCTTCTGCATTTAGAGTTTGTTGTGCTCCCAAAAACCACAACAAGTCAGCATGGACTTTATGTTATTTGTAGGCTGCAGGTTGGAGATCCTTTCCCTGAATAATTCTGCACTTTCAGAGGAAGATTTGCTTGGATTACGAGTTTAAAAATGGGCCACTTATCCTTCCTATCACCAACAAAAGCCCTGGATGAAGCTTGGGCATTTCCTTGTTAACGTGCTGCAAAATCCAGGAGCATAATTAATAAATTTAATCACTGGAGTAATTCTGAGTACAAAGGGACTGTTGGAGCAGCTTGTATTGATTTTGCTGAGGATTCAGAGGACGTGGCCAGTTTTTCACCCCTCACAATGCTTTATCATGGCACTGGGAACAGCCACTTTGCTTCCCAATGGACATTTACAGATTTATCTCAACTTTCACTGATCATAAACAACAGGTACCTGTAAATCTTGATGGCACCAGAATCTGTTTCATACAGGACGCAATTACAACAAACTGGAGCATTTAAGACATTTATAATCTGAATTCAGCTAATTACGTTTACTTCACCAGCAATCATGCAAGTTGCAGAGCTTCTCCCAGTGCCACTGCAGATGGGAATTGTGGATGCCAGAGGATCCAAGAGGTATTGAGAGGAAAATCAGGATGACAAAACCACTTTTCACACACTGTCAGCTGTAATTGTCCTGCAATTCTCCTATTACTACCAAAAAAACCTGTTGAAACCTACTGGTGACTTGAAAATATTACATTTGAAGTGATGCCATACATAGCTTGGGTTTATTTTTTTTTTGTGTGTGTGTGTTTGTTTTGCCTTTTTTCGTTTCTAACTCTAGTTTTAGAAAAGGCACTGGTGCCTGAATTTGGACTTTCTTTTCCTGATCTTTTACATTTTCATAAATATCAGTGGTCTTATCTTTCTCATCACTCTCCCCAATTCACCCAACATCAAATCTGAAAATTTCTGTTCCCTAATCCAGACTTTATCTAAAAAAAATCCCAACCCTGCTCTCCCTTATTTACTCTATAAGGAGCCATCCTTCCTTCAAAAATTAAGCTCCCAAAGGCTGGGAACACTCAGGAACCACAAAGATTTGCTTTCCATGTAAAAAAACCCCATAAATCCCTGCCACTAACAACCCTGAGTTTTGTGCCTCTGGGACAACAAATCAGAAATACAGGTAAAAGTGCCTTCCAGAAGGGTGTTTGTACAGGCACAGTGGCTCAGGGCTCTCACCACTTCATGCACCTTTTTGACAGGGCTGTTGAAGCAGAAGATTGTTCTGCAGCCTTGGCCAGATGAAAAGATCTTTTCAAGTAGCACAAATAGGAAACAAAAATATTCATAAAACCCTCACTAGTTTTAAAGGGGAATTAGAAACTCTCTGTAATGCTGAAAAAACTCCCTAAAGCAACAAATGACACTCTGGTTTTCCTTACAGTAATTACAGAATTACCCTGAGGATTGCTGTGCTTCCAATTTATTAATAAGGTTTTACTTGTGTGGTCGTGCAGCTCACACATAAGAACTCATGGCCAAAACACAGCCATTCCTGCACTGTGTAACTGCTTTGTACAAAGCTGCAGTTTAAAAATAAAGAAATTGATAAAATTCTATTTCTTTATAAAGAATAACACAACCAGATCCCTACTAAAATATCTGTACTTGCAGCTGGTGGTTTGTACATTGTTCAAGCAAGTGACAGCCAAAAGTGTGAAAGGCAAAAATACTGAATTTTTGCTGTGCAATACTTGCTCTAAACAATCAATTCAACTGTGTACATTAAATAATAGACCAGTGATTTCAGAAATCTGTTCTTAAAGATGCTCCATGCATCGGACCAAGATTCCCAGCAACACTACCTGGGCATCCTCAGCCTGCTCGTTAACATGTAAGGACTTCCCAACTGAATGAATGCCTAAGATTTACTGCAGCTGAAAACTAATAAATCCAGCCTGAATAAAAATGGAAAATGGAATGTGATTTGTAAAAACGATCCTACTCCCTCTAGGGCAGAATTAGGGATGCTGGCCAGAGAGCTATTAGCCGGTTTGCCTTTGGACACTCACTCCTCTTGTCCCATCAAGAGATTTTAGTTTGAAGTGAGATTTCAAACACAATTTAAAGAAACAAAATGGGAGCAAGATGTTTATCCATGAATATAATTTTTACAGCATTCCTCAAACATGCTGCAGCAGGAAATGCTACATTGAAAATGGGAGGGCAAACTGCTGTTCCTCACTTTGTAGGATGAAAAACCAACACAGATCACATTCTTACTTAGGAAAAGCAGACCCCAAGTGTCCAAAAAAATGTTATTATAGTGATCTAAACAATCTTACCCTCCTTCCCATCAACAGGTTTGGATATTTCCATATCAAAGCTCTCCTGCAGCTGCTGGCCTTTGAAGCGGTTGAGGTGCTCCTGTTCTATTAAGTTACTTTCCTCCTCTTCCAGAGGTTGCCAAGTCCCATCAATAAACCACTGTCCACGCATTACAGGGATCTTTTCTGTTTCTAAAGAAAAAATAAACAGAAAAAAAGAGGGGTTTTTTATGCAGCAAGTCACAAACGGAGAGCAGGAAATGTGATCTGCAAAACTGAGCTAACCTGAGGCCAGCTCCTTCAGCTGGGTGCGAGGATGGGAGAGATGGACAGAAAAACAGAAACCCTGAATGGTTTGGGTTGGAAGGGACCTTAAAATGCATTCAGTGCCACCCCCTGCCATGGGCAGGGACACCTTCCACCATCCCAGGGTGCTCCAAGCCCTGTCCAACCTGGCCTTGGACACTTCCAGGGATGGGGAGTCCACAACCTCTGGGCAGCACAGTCCTTTGGGAACTGCACTTCCAAGAACCCAAATTACACATCAACTAGCATAAATGGTGGTATTTAAAAATGCAAGGGTTTTGTTGTTGTTTTTTTTTTTTTTTTTTAATTAAAATCAGGATTTTACTGAGGGCTCGTTTTGGTTAGTGTTGTTTTTGTTTCAGTTTCGGTTCTCCAAATGGGGAAAGTGGGGACTCAGCATTTGCTGTGCACGTGGCAAAGGAGAAATCTCTGAGAAAAATGTAACTTGGTGCTTATTCTATATCAAACTGTGCTTAATTGTTGCCCAAACTAACTACAGGGAACAAAAATTCCCCTCTTATACCCATCCCTGCAAGCAAGCTGGGACAATGACATCCAGTATAACTCAGCTTTGAATCTCCCCTCCTACATCTGCAAAATCAGGGAGAAATAAAGTGTGTGCCTGTGCTCCACAAGCCTCAAAGATCCCAAATCCTGGTTTTCATGGGATTAAGACAGATTTGGGTCTGCTGAGAGCAGAGGGCAATGGGACCAGTAACCTCCAGTGCACACTGGGAGTGTGTATATGTATATAAATATATATATATATATATTTATGTATGTACGTATGTATAGACTGACTCAGCCAAAAGCAAATATCCTGTGTGCGTTATACTGACCACAAAGGTTTAGCTCTACAAAGCAAATAAGAACTCAACCACAAAAAAAGGCTTAAAAAAAAAAAAAAAAAAAAAAAAAAAAAAAAAAAAAAAAAGGAGATGGGGTTATAAAATAGGCTTCACTGCTCAAAGATCTGTGGAAAAAAAAGCTGGTAAGGACAAACTGGGAAAGAAACAAGAGATGCAAAGTAAATGAAAATCAGGTGAAAATTAAACGTGAAACAATAGATTCCAGAGTTACTGAGCACAGAAGGGATCTCTTTGATCTGTCACCAGAGCTGGGTGAGGTGACCCAGCCACGGGCAGTGGTTTTTAGCCTGGTCCCAGTGCTGTGTGAGCACAACCACGGCCCAGGTCACAAAAACTCCTGGTTCTGCACTGCCCTCCTCTACAGACACACCACGAGTGCTTGCTGTGCCCAAAAATCATTTCCACAACAACTGCTGGCAGATGGGAGTGTAACAGAGAATTGCAAACACCTCCACAATTTACTTAGAACCTCTAAATTGCTCCAAATTTTTCATCCCTCAGACCACTGAACGTACAAGCCATGAAAATAAAAGGAAAATCATCTCGAAATAAATCTCCCCACGGGGCAAGTAACACTCCAAAGGTTTTAAAGTTTATTTTGAAACCTTTGCAGTGGCGGATTAACAGGAAAACACTGTTTACACAGGGCTAGCAGTGGCAGGAAGCTCTCAGCTTCGTGGCAGGAGGAGGGTGGTGGCACCTTTACCTTGGTACTGCCACACCTGGCAAGGAAAGGTGAACAGCAGGAAATCTCACGGCAGGGAATAAAGCAGATAACCAGGAGCCCAGGTTCCCACTGAACTTCCCTCCCTGAGTTCTCCTGGGTGGGAATCCTGCAGGACAACCCCTCTGCGCACACCTGGCACCACAACTTCCCAAAACAACAGCTCAGAGCTTCTCCAGCTCCCTCATCCCACGGATGCCATTTCATTGCCAGGCAGTGGACATGCTGGTTCAGCCCTCCCAGGTCCCTCACCGAGGCTCCTCCATCCCCCTGCACCCTCAGCTCTGCCCCTGTGGAACTCAGACAGCTCAGGTCCTGTGGCCTGAGCAAAACACAACAGAAGTAGTGCAAGACCCAGTTCTGCCATTCAGCTGCTGTTTGCCCTCCCAAAATAGCTGTTCCAGGTAAGTTGTTGTGTGCTGAATTCCTACTGCTTTGGGTGTTCATGATCCATCAGCTCGAAGAAAGAGGTTGGAGTGTTCTAAGGGCATGGCTGTTTGGTGGAAATTAATCCCCAAATATATCAGAAAAACAGAAGTTCTGAGTGGTTATAAAATGCAAAGTTAATAGTGCCTGCGAATTACACAACATCCCCAATATTCCATGAAAATTTAGAGTAACTTTGGAGTCTACATCCCATCAATGGAGGGTGAAAGATGCCGTTTTCCCGAACTGAAAGTTAACCACAGCAGTGTTGCCACACACAGCAACACCTTTCCTTAACCTTTGCTGTATTCCCAGACATTTTACACCTGTCAGAAATCCACATTTTTCATCCAATGCACACAGATCCAGCCAGGCTGCCCTCCCAAACAAAGCTCTGTCTGTAGGAGGAAATGAAATGCACATTAAATGTGAGGGGAGATAAAGGCTCCCATTGTGGCTGGAGCAATGACAGGGCTACGTCAGATGTTAATCCTCACTGGGAAAATCTGTGAGCAATTCCTCAATTCTTGACTAAGCAGTCTGAGGAGGCTCCATTCACTGAATCCACAGGCAGAGATATGTTTTTTTAAATAATAATCACATGAATACTATTTTGTACTCCAAACTAGATGCACACAAAACACCTCTTTTTCAGTTTTGAAGGGCTTCAAGTTTTTTCACATGGGAATTTCCACCTACAGATTTCTAAAATTCTAACCGTCAAGTATTAAGATAAACATTTGCAGGCTCTTTTTGCCTGAGAGAAACTTGCCCAGAGTGGTTCCTTACAAGAGCAGTCTCTAGCACTCAACAGCAGCTCTCAAACATAACTTAAGCCCTTCCCAGAAAGGCTCAGCCAGGAAAAACTGTTTGAAATAAGAAAAATTTTAAGATAAAATCTCTGCAGAACAGTTGAGTTTGGGAATAAATTAATATATCTGGCTCTGGAGAGGGTGTTCATACACAAATATAAATTATTTTCAGATCCAAAGACAATTACAGAGGTTTGAAAAACCTGAGTGAGGCAATTCTGTTTTCCAGCTCTGAGGGATTCTGAGAAGACCAAGGAATTGTCTATTTTTTTTTCACCCCATTCCCTTCTTTAAACAGTTGCACACTCTCAGAGCAGCCAAAGCAGCCTGAACCACAAACTGCTTTTATTTCCCATCACGAGCTGGGGGGCAGGTCTGAACACTGAGCTACTGGGAAGGCTCAAGATGAAACCACTTGGAAGGAAGAGGAAGGCAGAAAAAGCCATTTCCTGCCATCAGCAGCAGGGTTTGGCTCTCAGAAAACTGAACAGGGTCCTGCAGAACCCAGATAATCAAACCTGTGATCACAGCACACAAAGAACCATTTCCTGGGGAGCCAGGCTGGGAGAGCTGGGGGTGCTCACCTGGAGAGGAAAAGGCTCCAGGGAGAGCTCAGAGCCCCTGGCAGGGCCTAAAGGGGCTCCAGGAGAGCTGGAGAGGGACTGGGGACAAGGGATGGAGGGACAGGACCCAGGGAATGGCTTCCCACTGCCAGAGGGCAGGGATGGATGGGATATTGGGAAGGAATTCCTGGCTGGGAGGGTGGGGAGGCCCTGGAATAGAATTCCCAGAGAAGCTGTGGCTGCCCCTGGAACCTTGGAAGTGTCGAAGGTCAGGTTGGAGAGGGCTTGCAGTAGGATGAGCTTTAATGTCCCTTCCAGCCCAAGCCATCCCATAACTCTGTGACAACCTCCAGTTCTACTGACAACCAAATTCTGAAGGCCACCAGCTCCAAAAGCAAGGGACACTTCAGTTAATGAAGACAGGGAAGTGCATCAGTGGTAATTCCATGGAATACTCGGGATGGGGTGGGGAAATGATTTCACACAAGAGATTCTTCAGCAAAATCTGTGACTGTGGGAAAGAGGAAAGGTCTTCCTAAGCACAGCTCCTCTGCTGAATCCTGCACAGGGGCTGCCACTGAAAAACTCCTCTGTTTCATCCCCAAGACTTGATGCAAGCTTATGACAGTAAACAGCATTAAACAGTGATGAACCAGAATTGCCACTTCAGCACCAAATTTCACCCATTTTTTAGCACTCATTTATCCACCTTCAATAATGTCTTGGATATTCAGCTATTTTAGAAAGCTTAAACTACATTCTTTCGGTTACTTTTGTTTTATGGAAGAGTTAAAGACACTGGAATGACATCATGTTGCAATTAATCAATTTTTTGTCAATACAGAATTCCAAATCTATAACATGAAGTGTTATTTATCCTTATCCCTGCAATCTCAATCCCTAGGAAAGGTTTTGCCTTGATTTCTTTACTGCCTTAAGTCTTACACTATATAACCTGCAGTTGGCAGTGCTTCACACCAAAAGATACCAACATATTTGACTGGTTATACACTTCCATGGTTTATTTATAAAAAAATTCTAAATAAATCTGAATGGTGGAGATTAGAAGCAGATGAAAACCACTTTATTTTAATTAGCCACACGTATTTTTATCACTTTTAGGGGAAAACAGTTTAAGAGATTTACTCTGCAACAAAGGATTTATTTTTGCACAAATGGGTCTTTTTCTCCCCTGAAAATCCAAAGAATAAAAGAATACAAATGCTGTAATTAATGGTGTGATAAGAATATGAGTGATTTGCATTACGATAATCACCTAAATCCTCTGAATAATGAGAATTATGTTAAAATAAAAACTGTATGCAACATATAAACTACTGCATCTGTGTGCAGGGTATGTGCATCGCCCAGCTACTCCTTCTCTGTGAAGATCTTTGAACTGTGTGATCACATCTAATAAAAATTAGAATAAAAAGCTGGCTTTTTATCACAACAAAGCCATAACGGAACAGAATTTGCCTTCATTTTCCTTCTAACACATCAATTCTATCATTCATTTCCTGCCAGCACACTGCTGGACAGGGCACAGCCCAAAATTTGAGTTTTGCACAGCTCAAACAACCCTTTTTCACCTGCCTAGATTCAGGACCACGAAGCCGTGACAAAATTAAGATAACACAGAGATAAGAACTCAACTGCTGGCCAAGTTCAGGCACTGCTGGCACTCTGCAGCCATCAGTCCCAAGACACTTATGATCATTTACCCACAAATGAGATCTAAACGTTTAATAGAATATTCAGAGGCTCAGAAACTTAAATTAAAGCCAGTGTTTTTCCTCAAATTGACAATTCCCAGCTCTCCAAGCCCAAAGCCAAGAAGTCAGGCAAGAAACACAAGCTTAGACAACACCACCAGGTCGAGATGCTTTCCAGAGCAGCAATCTCAGCTTTCTGCTTTTTGGTGTGGTAACATTTCCTTAAATGTGATTTCCTTCTCACTACAGTGGCAAACAATTTGCAGCACGTGAGAATAATATCTGTCCAAGCTGAAGGTAACTTTGAGGCTACAAATGTGACATCTTAAATTGGAAGTTAGTTAAATAATTAAGGGCTCATACATTCACCGAGGACATGGCCTGAAACACTTCCAGGGATGGGGCAGCCACAGCTTCTCTGGCAACCTGTGGAAGTGCCTATCCATGTAAATATGAATTAATAAATATATAAAAATATATTCTAGAGTAACATCAAGGGTGCTGACAGAGACTTCTAAAAATGTGTTACCCATTCCTTTTAAATCAAGCCTAAAATCATGTTCTGGGTATATTGCATCAGGAACTTTAGCGGTAGGACAAGGAGATAGGAGTTCAAACTGAAAAAAATTGGAATTTAGTTTAGATATGCGGACGAAATTCTTGTCTGTGAGGATGGTGATGTTGCAACAAAATAGCCCTAAAGTAAAATTGTATTTTTTCATGTTTGCTACCTAACATAACACACTTTTAAACTTTCTTCTTTTTAAAAAAAAAAAAAAAACTTAACATTGCACACCTTTCTAGCTCTCCTTTATATTATTTCAGAACACAGCAGGTGACTGACTCTTAAATAAACCGAGCCACTCATTTGGTCCCAGCCTGGTGACCTCCCTTTGTTCAACCACAAACACGTGTGACCTGTCCTGCTCTTCCAAAAGGAACAAATCCTGCAGAGGAGTTCAAGGGTGAAGCCTCAGCCTCAGAAAACTTCAGAGGGACACAAACTTAGAGCCTCTGACTGAGCTGAAAAGAGATTTCATTCACTGAGCAGTAAAAAATCATCATTTTGCTGGTTCATCCTGGAGTTCTCAGTTGCTTCATTGAAGCAATTTGTAAATTCCAGATGAGAGGTACATTTGAGTTTCATGTTGAACTGAGCACATTCAGAGCCATCTCACTGGCACAGGTGGGATTTTCTTTCCACAGCAGCTAAACCTGTGAGCCTCAATGTTTGCTCCAATGCTGGATCCCAAAGGCAGGGATAGATGTTTTGCTCTGCTGCAAACATGGAATTGCCTCTGATTTATCCAATCTGCCTGAAGTATTCCAGCAACAGCCCAAAAATGTTTTCTTCCTGAACTGTTTTTAATTCATTTACACTGCGAATTGAGCAGTGAGGAATGAAAAACTGGTTCCAATGTCAAACACAGAAGGAACCCCACAAAAAAGTGATGAATGTCCTCCAAGTCATCAATGCTATAAATCATCCCAAAACACAGAATCACAAAATGGTTTGGGTTGAAGGGAAATTCAAGATCATCTTGTTCCACCCCCAGGGACACCTTCCACCATGCCAGGTTGCTCCAAGCCCTGTCCAGCCTGGCCTTGGACACTGCCAGGGATCCAGGGGCAGCCACAGCTTCTCTGGGAATTCTGTTCCAGGGGCTCCCCACCCTCCCAGCCAGGAATTCCCAATATCCCACTCATCCCTGCCCTCTGGCAGTGGGAAGCCATTCCCTGTGTCCTGTCCCTCCATCCCGTGTCCCCAGTCCCTCTCCAGCTCTCCTGGAGCCCCTTCAGGCCCTGCAAGGGGCTCTGAGCTCTCCCTGGTGCCTTCTCTTCTCCAGGCTGGACCGCCCCAGCTCTCCCAGCCTGGCTCCAGGACACAAGTTCTTCAGGAAGGATCTTCCTGGTTTAATTAACATATCCACAATTGCTCTTTCCACGGACCTGATCCTGGTGGTCCGAGCCAAAATCCTAAAGCTCACTTTACAGGCCACGCCAAGCAGGAAGCACTCATCAAAAATCAACCTTGGGCTGTCAAAACATGAAATGGGCTCCAGTTTTAAACTTAAAACTGTATTTTTATTGAATTCTTATCCACTAAAACACACTAAACTTCAATCCTAGTGCTCTGAAGCACTTCCACCACTGGCACTTGCTGCTGGAACCACTGAGTTTGTCCCTTATGGGCTCTTTTCCATCCCCAGGGAGAGCTGCATTTTTTTGAAACCACAAAAGAACAACTCCTGTGCCACATGACCAACACGTGAGCACCTCCAGCCCATCCACAGTCATGGGGTTTTTGCACAATCCCATCCTCACACCCTCAGTGTGCTCTCCTGAAAACCTTGCTTTGCTGCCCAGCTCCACCAGCACGGATGAACAGCTGGAACAACAGGTTCCTGGAATATCTTCCAAAATAACGAAGAGCAAGACTGTCCCAGTGCACACCTCAGACCTGCCACTAATAACCAAGATGACAGCAAAGGTTATTATACCCTTGGATGGCTTCAACTGCTCCCTTCTCCACCACAGGGATTATTATTCTGTCCTGTCCTCCTGAATCCACTTCCTTCTTCCCTCTGCTCCATGCCAACTCCAGAATTCCCCACCCCTCACCATCCCCATGGTTGAATTTTCCTTCCATTTTTTCTAACCCTGCAGGGTTTCCCCTACCAGAAAACCAGAGTGATTTCCACAGAAACCCAGAATGGTTTAGTTTGGGAAGGACTTTGAAGATCACCCAGTTCCACCCCTGCCATGGGCAGGGACACCTCCCACTGTCCCAGGCTGCTCCAAGCCCTGTCCAGCCTGGCCTTGGACACTTCCAGGGATCCAGGGGCAGCCACAGCTTCTCTGGGCAACAATTTCAGTTTCTTTCACTGTAAATTTCGCTGCCTGGGATCCCACTTGCACCTGATGTTCCATTCATCCCAGTGCTCCCCAGTCCTGCTATTCACAACATTTATCATCCACGGATAATAAATAAATCCTCCCCAGCTCCACCCCGGCCACGCTCCTGAGAGGCTGCAGCCACTTGCAGCCCCCTCACAGAGGTCACATCACACCAGTGACCTTTTCTCTGGCCAACACTCAAACCATTCCTTCACCCTCACATATATCTCTGAGACAACTGCTTGTGCTTCTTATTTTAATTTCTTGCTCTTTTACAGATTTTTTTTTTCCCATCTAGGCCTTCTGCTCACTAACTGGCACAGTGTCAGCTCTTACACATCCTTGTGCTCTGCCAAGAGCTCTGGACAAGGTCTCTCTTTGCTTTCAGTGGTTTTTTTCCCCCTAAAAGACTATCACACAAAAATTCACCTGTCATAGGTCCTTAATCCAACTCTGTCACCTCCAAATTAAATCCCATCCTGTTCCTTGGATCTCATCGCTGTCCCATCCTGAATGAAGACAGAGCAGAGCTCCTGATCCTTCTCATCCCACCAGTATTTTCTGCTGCCACAGTCACTGCAGAAAACACCCCTCTCACCCATAGCTTGTAATCCAAATATTCCCTACATCTCTCCCTTCATTCTTGTTGGTCAGATGCAGCAGGAAAAGTGCTGGACCACATGGAAGGACAAGCACAACTTTCTAAGCTGTGAGCTACTCTGATATAGCTGAACCATCCACTGGAGAAGGATTCTGGTCCCATTTAAAGGAGAAAGACAACTGCTTAATTCTGCTTAAATAAAACATAAAAGCTGAGGGCAGGGAAGAAACTTGCCCTCAGAAACACATCCCAAGTCCTACCACCTCAACCCTGATCTATGAAAGCAGCCCAAAAGTCCCAAGTTCTCTCTACTGAGAGGCCACAAAAAAACCCTGAACAAAGAAAAGTGATTTGATACACAGAACACTGCAAATCTGAAAGTTATTCCATCTATGTGTGTTAGGTCACAGAATCCCAGAGTGGTTTGGGTTGGAAAGAACCTTAAAGCCCATCTTATTCCCACCCCCTGCCATGGGCAGGGACACCTCCCACTGTCCCAGGTTGCTCCAAACCTTGTCCAGCCTGACCTTGGACACTTCCAGGCCTTTTGGTGAGGAAGGAACTGGCCAAAACTAAGCCACAAGATATTTTTGAAAGAACAGAAGCAAAAAAGTAAGACCCAGAAAGATTTTGAGTAGTGAAAGCAACATTTCAGCTTTACCAAGTAAACTGTCAGTGTTTTATTTGCAAAAGAATTACACACCTGGAGATAAAAAAAAGCCATAAAACAGTATTTAGGACTTCAGACTTCAGTCAAAAGGTCCGTTATATAAAGGAAATTGTTATCAACCAAGTTCAAAGACTGTCTGACACACCAAAACAAACCTTCTAAGTGTGCTGTAAAACAACTAAAAGCACTGCTAAAACCAGACTAAACCAAATGAAAATCACAAACAATGATAAACCCTTGATTCCATACCCTTAATTTTCATCTTGATCAAGAAAATCAAGCTAAAACGCTTTTTTAAAGCAGCCCAATTCCAGCCTGAGCAGAGATCTTAATTTTAAGACCCAGTTGTCCACTCTGTATTCACAGGTATTTCCAGGCTGAAGTCAGTAAATTATCTATTTATCACTACATCTTCACTCAGGGATGGTTCTAGTGAACAATGGGTTTTTTTTAATACAAAAATAGGTTTTTTACTTAACAGATTTCAGCAACCATTAGGTAGAAAAACAATATACATTAACAAAACAAACAAAAAAACCCCCAAGCTTTCCAAACCTGTATCTGGGAGTGGAGTAATTTAAATAAATACAGGCAATGTACCCATGAAAAAAAGCCCGGAAAAAGCAAATACCTGACAGGACAACAGTTGCAGGGGACAAACCCACAAGCCAGAAAACAGGAGAGAGTCACCCAAAAGTTCACAGGCCATGGATTTAACAGAGTCACACAGGACTTCGAAAACTCCACTGAGAAACTCCATGGAAAAATGGTTGTAAAGCAGCCCTCTTCAACTGGGAAGGCTGAAAAGGGCTGGATAATTTAAGATTTAAACAGAAGACCCTTGTATAAAATATCACACTTATCATCTCCACAGAAAACAAGAAGCAGCCCTGCTCCAAATTACTGACTTATCTGAAAGCCTACACTAATAATTTTCATCCTCTTGCACCATTTTTTGCTGGTTCTACAGCACTAATTAAATAAATCCCGGAGGTCACAAGGTAAGGATAAAATTCTCAGTAATTAATCTGCTCAAATAGTAACTCAGGCTCATATTCCTGATGTTACCAACGAATCCTGTAGGGAGCTTAAAATGCAGATAGAAAAGACCATTTCAGCACATGCCAAGCTATAACCAACATTTCCCTGGCACTGTGATGCCCCAGGAATTGTCAGTGGAGGAACCAACTGCTCAGCGTGGCAGCTGTGTAAGAGCAGCCTCCCCTGGAGTCCAGCACATACAGGAAAAAGGGCAAAATAACAAAGAGAAAAAGCTTTTGACCTTTGCTCTGAGCTGAACCATGAATCAGCAAAACCAGCCAGCAGTTTCTGTACTCTCCAACAGGCACCTCAGCACATTTTAAGTCAGTTGTACTCATCGTTCCTCACGCTTGTGTGGTCAGAGAGGATTCTCCTGCCTCACTCAGAGCTGATTTGACACTTCCACGTCACGGCAGCAGCCACCCTTTGGATCCAGAATTACACACACGCTACCCAACGGGAATAATGTGGGAATTATGGCTACACCAAGGCCTTCAAAGGCACAGATGAGACTGAATCCTGAGATCTGACCTTGCTGTTTTCTCAGGTCTGGATGCAGCAGTCAGGAAGAATGGGAGAATGGCACTCACAGGGAATAGAGGTAAGGAACTGTGCAGTGAAGAAGTTAAACCAGAAGGTACCAGAAGACCCTTGAAACACCAAAAGTTGATCTCTGCTTTGCAAAGGACGGGATCTACTAATAAGAAAAGACTTGAGCACTCCCCTTAATCGGCTTTCTGAGGACTAGAAATCATCCCCATCATTACGCTGCTCAGGCCCAGGAGTTTATTTCTCCCTTGCCTCTGGTGCTAACCTTTGGGAGTCTCTCCTTCCCAGCACCAGAAATCGTCCCTGCACAGCCTATGCTGTCATCTGAAACATCTGCTCCTCGAGCTTAATGAGACTGAATCAGCTTCCCAAATGGACAAGGCACAGTGTCAAGAAATTAAACCTTTAAGCTGCTGACGAGCGCAGTCTCCTGCTCCCATTACCAGGAGCAATCCTGCCTCACCTGACAGCTCTGCTTGCTCCTTCCCCTCTCTCCCTATGGCACAGTTACAGGGATGGCAGCAGCTTCCTCCTCCCCTGGATGTCCTGCATCTTCTCTTCCCAGGAACCACGTGGGAGATGCACGGAGTGCCAACAGCAAGGGGCTTCAGGGTGGTGACAGGGAGAAGCAGCTCCAGTTTCTGCTCAAGAAGCTGTGCCCAGGCTCTTCTGGCTCAGAACTTGTGTGGACTGAGACCTCTGCTCTCTCCTGGAGCTCAGTGTCTGTCTGCTGGGGTGCTGATTTGAAAGGCAAATTGTCACACAAGTGAACTGTACCACGCAATATTGTCATTTATGGACCTCCCTCCTGTAAAGAGGCTGATAAATAAAGAGGGAAAACAACAGAAAGCCCTGGTTTTCATCTCTGAAACAGCTCTGCTGTTCCCCTGTGACTCAAGATGAGAGAAACCTGCCTGTCCCTCTGCCAAGCCCATGGCAGGACATGCTCAGCTCCTCTGCAGCTCACTCTACTCCACAACATCCCCCTTGTCCTTGAGGGAATGCAGGTGGAAAGCAAGTCCTCAGGAACAGCAGGTGAACAGTGGCACAGCTTGTCAGCCTCAGCAAAGCAGGGGCTCACTTGTCCAGCAAGACCCTGGGAGCCTTTCCCACCAAAGGAAAAGTGCAGGGAGGTGGGATCTCTGCCCCTCTTTCACTTCTGCTCCCCAAGGTCTCCTGTCCTCCAGCAAAGGACACAGGAATGCAAGGGGAAGGGTGGCAGAGGGGGTGTATTCCCACCTCATTTTGAAGTTGAGGGGGTGAAACAAATTTCCCTCTATTGGAAGGGCAGGCATTATGGATTATGTATGTATGAGATGCCTGTTGCAATCCCTCCAAGAGAAAGGAGGAGAAATCCCACTTCATGCCCCCTCCCAGTGGGCAGGTGATGAAAAAAATATAAAGCATAAGATGATCATTTCCCTAGTGGAGAGACAAGGGTCACAGAGGGGGAGCCAGGGACAGCCCTTGCTTCCATCATTCCTCACTGAAGATGAGGGATCAAAAATGTGTCTGTGGGGAGGATGGAGTAGACAAACAACTGATGTCTCTACTCTGCTCCTTCTGAAGGAAAGGTGTGCAGGGAAGGAATTGGGGGAGTGCTGAAGGCAAATACCCACCCTCACTCACCCTTTGCTTAGGAAAAGCAGAGCATAAAACGCCTCTCAGCCACCTTCCCTCCCACATGCCAAGAAACGAGCAGATGCCCAGACCTCCCTTTCTCAAGTCTCTTGGTGCCCCAGATCATCTCCTTCAGGTTTGTGCGCACAGGGAGGTGAGAGAGGGAGAGATGCTCAGTTCCCTTCGCGGCTGCACGTGGCTGATGTGCTCAGTACACCCTGAATGGGGGGTTCCTCTCATCCTGGAGGGGGATTATGGCCCAGTGACTCCTCTCTCAGGGATGCCCAAGTCCTTCCCATACAGGTGTGCCTGGGAGGGTGGGATGTCCAGCACCGCGTCCCTGAGACTCGGAAGGGAATTCCCAGTCCCTCCTCACCCAGGACTCCCGGCACCGCGGGTCCTCTCTCCCTGGACAATTTGCCCGGTATCCTTTATTACAGGAACACACCGGCAGCAAGCGCGGCCGGTCCGTGTGCCGGGGCAGGAAGGGCCACCCCGTGTCCCACCCGGCGTCACCCAGCGCCGGCTCCGCGCGCACGGGGGATGCCCAGCATCCCTCGCCGGGACCGCGGGGCATCCCGGCCACCCCCGCAGCCTCCCCCCGGCCGGCACGGCGGCACTCACGGTTCCAGTAGACGGGGTAGCTCTCGGCGCTGGCCACATCCACCTCGTAGAGCCCGCTCCGCACGCACACGGGCTCCACGGCCGCCGGCTCCCCCGCGCCGCCGCCGCTGCCCAGGGCGCGGAACGCCAGCTCGATGCGCAGCGAGTCGTAGCCGATGAAGGGCTTCCAGGTCTTGCGGTCCTCGCGGTAGAACCAGCGCACCTCCTCGGCGCCCAGCTCCCGCACCACCTCATAGCGGGGCCGGCCGCCGCCCGGCCGCCGCCTCTCGGGCAGCGCGGTGGCCGCCAGCGAGAAGCCGCTGCCGCCGCTGTCGCTGCTGCCCAG
>WEKY01027029.1:60145-137054 GCA_013390045.1 Picathartes gymnocephalus | reverse complement strand
TGTGTGTGACAGCCCCAGGTCTGTGTGTGTGACACCCTCAGGGACAGCCCAGGGCTCCGTGAATGACCCCAAACCACACCGTGTGTGTGTGACACCCCTAAACCCCGCCTGCTGCCTCACGGCCGTGCTGACGGCCCGAAACCCTGTGTGGGTGACACCTCCTGACACTGCAGCACAGCCTGGGACCCAGAGTGTGTCACAACACCCCGGGGCACAACCTGTGGCCTCACGGCAGGTGAGACCCCCCTGACGCACACCCTGCAGCCCCGCGTGTGCCCTGAAACACAACGCACAGCCCGCTGTGTCCATGGCTCCTGACACAACCCTCTGTGACATGGCCAATGGCCCCAGGACATGGGGGTGTCCCCATGAGGTGACAGATGCTCTTAAAGCACTTCCTGTGCCCTTGTGCGTGTGTTTGTGAGGGAGCACATCCTGCAGCCCCACGGGGGATTGAGGAGAGGGGTGAGACACCCCCAAAACTCATCCTGATGCCTCGTGGGGGTACCTGACATCCCCCAAAAATCATCCTGCTGCCTTGTGGGGGATACCAAACACCCTCAGCACTCATCCTGGTGCCAAGGGGAGGTTCCTGACACCCCAGGACTCCTCCTGCTGTCACTCTGCACAGGAACAGAGGGTCAACAACCTACAGTCACCCTTGTGTGAGAGAAACCCCGCTCCTCCAAGTTCTAGCTATGTCCCCCAAAACTGGAGAAGCTGGGGTTCACCTGTGCTTGTTTGTGCGTGTGAGAGGGAGAAAGTTGCTTCCAGCCCCAGGCCACACCTGGTAATCAGCAGGAGGGGGTGTTGAAACGCTTATCTGTGTGATAAAACACCTGGCAGCCCCAAAGGACTGCCCAGGATTGACAGCTGGGTGGGACAACCCCCCATCCTGACACACCCCACAGCTGACAAGGGGCAGCCAGGGATCACCTCCAGGGTGCCAGTTTTCCCCCCCAGCTCCCTTTCCCGTGGGCTGAGGGTTGGTGTGGGAAGGAGAGATCCCAGACACACGCCCTGGCTTACTGGGGTGGGGTCACCTGTTTGCGAGACACCCACCCCTTTCCCCTTTTCGCAACATGCCCAGGAGGGAGGAGGGTAAAGATACTGCTGTCTTGGGGACACCTGGATGGGCAGGGAGCTGCTACCTGCACCTCTGTCCCCTCTGTGTGCAGTGTCCCCTCTGAGTGTGCAGTGTCCCCTCTGAGTGTGCAGTGTCACCTCTGTGCAATGTCCCCCCCCACACACACACACATACACATCACAGCTGGGCCAGGGTGCTGCTCTGTGCCCACGAGCCAGGTACATCCTACAGAATCATGGAATCATTTAGGTTGGAAAAGACCTCCAAGACCATCGGGTCCCACCTCATCAGCCAGCCCAGAGCACTGAGTGCCACGTCCAGGCCTTCCTTGGACACCGCCAGGGATGGGGACTGCAAACCCTCCTGGACAGACCATTGCAATGTCTGACCACCTTTCTATGAGGAAATTCTTCCTGATGTCCAACCTGACCCTCCTCTGGCACGACCTGAGGCCGTTTCCCCTTGTCCTGTCCCTGTTCCTTGGGAGCAGAGCCTGACCCCCCCTCACTGCCCCTCCTGTCAGGGAGTTGTGCAGAGCCACAAGGTCCCCCCTGAGCCTCCTTTTCTCCAGGCTGAGCCCCTTTCCCAGCTCCCTCAACCCCTCCGGGTGCTCCAGCCCCTTCCCAGCTCCATTCCCTTCTCTGAACACGTTCCAGCCCCTGAGTGTCTCGTTCCAAGGAACCCAAAACTGTCCCCAGGATTGGAGGTGCCCCAGCAGTGCCAGCACAAGGGACAGTCACTGCCCTGGTCCTGTGGTCACTCTGTGGCTGGCACAAGCCAGGTGCCTTTGGCCTTCTTGCCCACCTGGGCACACCTGGGCTCATGTTCAAGCAGCACCTCCAGATCCTTTTCCACGGGGCAGTTTTCCAGCCTGGAGCAGTGCAGGGAGCTGTGACCAACAGCCTGGCAGGGGCTGTAGCTGTGCCCTGGTTGTAGCCCCAGCCCCACCTGCACACACCTGCACACCTTGTCTAGGGTAAGAACAGGGGATGTCACCTCTGCCTGTGAATTACCCTGCGCTGGCCTCTGGTGGATGGCGGGGCTTTACCCCACCTGAAAAACCTAATGTGTGTGAGTGTCACATCCATTCTCGTGCCCCCAGCCCTGAAAGTGTGTGTGTGTGATTGTCCTTCTGAATTTTCAGCAAAACCCCTCTCACAGCCCCACTGTCAGCTGTGGGGAAAAAAACCCAGGGTACAGAGCATGTGTTCCCTAATTCCCCCTTCTCCCACACATCCTGCTTGTCTCCATCCTCCAGTCTGCAGTGACAGGGGACTTCTGTGCACTGCATGGTGTTGGATGGCCAAAAATAGGCTTGGGCTCCACCTCCTACGTTTGCTTTCAGCCGGGGAATCCTGTTAATGGAGCGTGTTAAAACCCAGAGAGAGGCCAGATTGAGTTCAGCCTGGAAGGGGAGGTGAAGCTTTTAAAAATGTTCACTGCTGGCGTGGTGTTTCCCTGAGTCATTAAAATCCTGCTGAAACGCTGCACGCGGATCCTTGGATGGATCAGCAGCGCTTCCCAACCCTAAAAGCTCCAAGAGCCTTGTGAATTCAACCGAAGGAGCTCTGTGCTTCTTCTACCTTTTCAAATGGAGAAAGAGAGGAAAAAGAGAGGGGACAAACAAGGAACGAGCAAGAAGCCAGGGCAGGAGGCTGTGCCAGGGTGTTCGGCCCCATTGTTTTAGCAACAGGGACTTGATCTGTTTGTTTAACTTATCTTTTGCATTTCTAATGAGCTGCATGAGGTAACCTCACCCTGAAGCCTTGTCCCAGATTTTTCTCCACAGTGGGGAAGAAGAAGGGCATGTTGGTTATATTGTAGATTGATTTTTAGACACAGATTGCAGGATTCTCACTTTTTATACCCATTTCCATCAGTACCAGTGTGATTTCACCATCTTTTCTCTTTTGACAAGTGTTTCACCCTTCATGTCATCCTACTCAAATTCTCCCTCCTTTTCTCCTTGTCTGAGATCAAGGGAAGATTTTCCACATGATGAAGGGGCTCTCCAAATGTTCTTTACCTATCTTAGGTATTCTTTCACATTGCGGAATGGTTTGAGCTGGAAAAAAACCTTAAAGTTCATCCAGTTCCACCCCCTTCCACGGGCAGGGACAACTTCCACTGTCCCAGGCTGCTCCAAGCCCTGTCCAACCTGGCCTTGGACACTGCCAGGGATCCAGGGGCAGCCACAGCTTCTCTGGGAATTCTATTCCAGGGCCTCCCCACCCTCCCAGCCAGGAATTCCTTCCCAATATCCCATCCATCCCTGCCCTCTGGCAGTCGGAAGCCATTCCCTGTGTCCTGTCCCTCCATCCCTTGTCCCCAGTCCCTCTCCAGCTCTCCTGGAGCCCCTTTAGGCCCTGCAAGGGGCTCTGAACTCTCCCTGGAGCCTTCTCTTCTCCAGGCTGAACAATCTGAGACTTTACTGAGCACTAGACATTCATCATCATCATCATCATCATCATCATCATCAGCAGCAGCAGCAGCAGCAGCAGCAGCATCCAGCTGAACCACAGCATGGAGAGCTGTGATGTGACCATTCTTCCTTGGAGATCTACAGAGACACATGGCCTCAAAACCAATTTATTAAAGGCAAAATGAAGGGAACTCCAGGGCCTGGAGCCCGTCCTGAAGGATTTCCAGTGGCTCTCACTTTGATTTTGTGAGGTCTTTGCTGGTGTGGGCTGGTATGAATGGTGTTGGAAGCCCAGGCTTCTCTCATTTGAGCTCAAAAATGGACTATTTCCCCATTTTTACTGCTGGCAGCTCTGAGCTCACAGACGTGGAGGAGCTGGAAACTTTCTGGCATGACATAGGACTTGGGTTCCATCAGCACAGAGTTACATGAAATGAAAAATAAGACCAAGAGGATAACGTTCATTTGCCACCAGAGCAGGAAAGTTTCCTTGGAGTGGAATAAATGTGGAAGTCTTTAAGGCAAATTACCTTTACTTTGAAAAGTCATTTATGGAACACTGTGAATTTCCATACAGGTCCCTTCCAACTCAGGATATCCTATCCTATGATTAAGAGTGGTGGATATTGGGATCCTTCTATAATGAGACCTTCACAGAAGACTTCCATAGCTATATACATATATACACATATATATATATATATACATATCTCCAAGTTTTCTCTCTGCAGAGTTAATACAGCTGGGAATTTTCTGGGAAAGAGGTAAGGAGATCCATAAGGAGATCCTAAGGATCCCCCTTTGTCCAAGAGGAAAAGGAAAAGTACTGAGAATGTGTGTAACTGAAAGAATAATGCACTGCAAATCATCTCTGAATATCCACCAATTTTTAATGTTACTTTAAAAAAAAGGTGTACAAGAAATGGCTTCCTCCGTGGGGGGATTTAAAATCCATGTGGATGTGGCACTTGGGGACACAGGTCAGTGGTGGCCTTGGCAATGCTGGGGAAATGGTTGGACTCTGTGATCCTAGAGGGCTTTTCCAAACTTAATGATTCCATGACTCTGAACTCATTTTACCACATTCTTCTAATTTTCCTCATCCCAACACTTTGTTTACAAATCAACTGCTCCAATCAGTGCAATTTTAAGTAGTGAAACTATTTACAGTTTGGAAACTCTTTCATGATGTGCTCATCTTTTATTTTCCTCCAGTTCCTACGTAAAGCACAATGAAAAGCACAAGAGCAAGTGCTTGCAAGAGTCCATTAGAAAACAGCCTTTATTCATTGATGAATCCTTTATTTCCAAGCCACTTTAAGACCTTTCCATTAGCTATTTTAAAACCATTTGTTATGCACCCACATTGATTTTGTCTGGTTTTTTTTTTTCCTCAAATCAGGGTATTGCACAGCACAGAGTCAACACCATTCCTGATAACAACTGTGCTTGTGATTTTATTAAAGAACAAGATGAAGTTTGTTCTGTAACAGGAACCACTTGCCATGAAAACTGCTGATTGCTGCTCCATTACATCCCCACTCTCCATCTCCTCCTTAGCTGGTACAAACCACTTCATCTCACCAGGGTCAGGAGCGATGCTGGACGAGCCAGCCTGAGATTTCGTGGACTTACCTGAGTCACACTCCTCAAATATTGACTCAGTGCTGTTTTTCTTCTTGGAAATGGTCTCCTGGGCTGTTTATAAACTCTCCCGTTCCCACCTGGTGTGAGAATAGCTGTCTGAAGAGGCAGCTCTAGAAATGATGACACACGTGTCCTCTAGACTCGCTGGCTTTAAAATGTTACTTGTGCCTTTGATGTTCTTTTTTAAGTTGCTTGGGTGGAAAGCATTTCATCATCATTATATAACGTGGAAATGGCATTCAACTTTGTCCCAAATACAAGCAAGAAACATTTATCAAACACTTCTGCTTTTTTTTTTTTGGTTTGTTTTGTTCTTTTTTGTTTTGTTTGTTCTGTTTCACAGCTATCCAAATATATTTGGATACACAGAAAGTTTTGGTAACTGGACTCTGCTAAAATATTGTTCACCAAATTAAGCAGGGATCCAAAAAAAATCTTTGCATACAATGTGGTAATTTCTGCACAGGGGACATCAACTGTGTGGCCGGTTTAGAAGGGATTTTGGTCAACTGGTTTAAAAATCCCCTTTGTGAGTGCTTTCCCTGCTGCCAGACATGTGAGGCTTGTCTGTCTGTTTATGTTTCTCTTTTCCTTGAACACCAGCACTATTGGCACTGTTCTTATGCCAAGGTCAAAGAGCCTTTTGCTGGATCTGAAATGCTCTTCCAAAGCCACAGATCCACATTCCTTTACTCCTGCTGCAAGCAGCAGCAGAATATCCCCCTTTCTCTAAAAGGCAAGGATTAGGGGGCAAGGAGAGGGTCATTCCTGGGGTATCAGATCCTGTCTCTCTCAATGCAGCTTTGTGAAATTTTACAGGCATTTTCCTCCTTCTTTTTCTCCCCTCTATTTTTCCAGGGAAAACAAAGGAAGAAAGCAATGATCCCTGACAGAAATATTTACTTTTTCAGGCTTTGATCTGGTGAAATCCTGGTGTTGAGTTCACCTTTGTGCAGGTGAGGCTCATGGAAAGCCAGGAACAGAGAGATTTCTGGCAAAGGAAGGGCTGAACTGGAGCTGTGCTGCTGGTGTGGGCTCAGCCACCACTTTGGGTTCCTCCTTACCGTGTTCTGGATCTCCAGGGTTGTGGATTTTGTCCTTGGAGTAGGGTAATGTGGCCAACATGACAAAATTGATGGGATAAAGGAAGAGTTTCTGACTGCGAACCTGGAAAATAATATTGTCAAAGAGATGTGGGACCAAATTATTGCTCTTTTTCTAAAAAAAATGGCCCTGCACTGTCCCCCTGGAAAGAAGGGGGTAAAGATGTGAAAGGTATAAAACCATCAAATGTGGGAGCTGCACTCAATTTTCTATCAAAGACCCTTTCAGCATTTTGCTGATTGCTGCAGAAAAGCTATTTGCAAGGTAGGTTGCTGGTAAAAATACCTGTCCCATGAATGGGATTGCAATCCAGATGCTGTCACAGTATGCTTTTGCCCTGGCCAGGCAGAGCTGCCTGTCATACCTCTGCACCAATGTATTCACCCCATGTCACAGATAAAGGGCTGTCCAGGCATGGACCTTAAGCCAATCAGATGGCGACTTAAGAGTTTTTTGATATGTTCCTGGATAAAAAGGAAGCCCGGGAAAATTAAAGTTAACAGTTACTGGTCACCCCACCACGCGGTCAGCTGCCTTTCCTTTGTCTCATCCCGTGGACCCTGAACCCCTCAGGCTACATGTGGTGACCCCGACGTGATCTTATTAGCCTTCTGAAAGACAGAAACCTTTGGACTTTCAACATGGGAGCGTTTTTTTCACAAGAAGACCCTACAGCCCTGAAGGTATGGGAGGGTCTTTTTCGGACATATGGGGTGAACGATGATAAGAAACAGCTTTTAAACCTTCTGTCCTGGTCCCAGGATCATGGGATAGATACTGCACAGAAAAAGGCTCTGGACTTAAAAAACTGGACTATGGCAAACTGGACTATGGCAACCAGGCCTTATTTTATATCATAGCCATAATGGTGACTACTGTGCTAAAGCAGGTGCTGTTCACCCCACCACGAGGTCAGCTGCCTTTTCTTTGTCTCATCCTGTGGATCCTGGACCCCTCACACTACAGATGCATGTCCTGCACCACAGAGTCACAGAATCCCAGACTGGCTCAGGCTGGAAGGGACCACTGGAAATCACCTGGTCCAAGCCCCCTGCTCAGGCAGGGTCCCCCAGAGCCTCTTGCTCAGGATTGTGTCCAGGTGGCTCTTGGATATCTCCAGTGAGAGAGACTCCAGACCCTCTTTGGGCAAGAATAAAATTCTTCCTCATGTTCAGACGGAATTTTCTGTGTTCCATGTCCAGCACCACCAAGAAGAGCCTGGTCCATCTCTGACCCCCTCCTTCAGATGCTTAAAGTCCTGCAAACCCAGGTACCTCTCTACTCCTCCTCACAGAGCATGTGAGGATGCCATGTGCAAGGATGCCAAGGGCTGCTCTGTGAACACACTGTCCCTTAAGTGATGCCATCTCACTCCTACGTCCCTTCCTTCCAAACTGCTTTTCCAGGAGAGCTTTGTCACATGTCTCTTGGCCCTGGAATTGGGGTATTTGTCAGTGTTAGAGGGGTTGTGGTCACTGATTTATTTTCCTGGCTAGAGATGGTGAATAGATGGATGAAAATAATGAAAGAAAAGGTGGTTCTGCTGTTCTCAAGCAGTTGAAACAGGACACAGAAATTCCTCAAATCTTCACTTTCTTCGGGTCTTTCATTTAGCCAAACCCCGTAAAATATAATCTGAGAGTAAACTTATTTCTTTGCATTTTTGTTTTTGTTATTTTTATTTCCAGAGGAGATACTGAGAGTTTGGGCACAGAGGGGGCAAATAATTAGTTCTGTAGGTCCAAGACCAACAAAAGAAGTTGACATAGGTACTTTTTTAGGGACAAAGGGAGAGGTGTTGTGTAACGTTCAGGTCAGTGCTGCCTCTGGACTTGACCAGGTCAAGGCTGGAAAAAAAGACTCTGTATTCTCACTGTGCCAACCACTAAGCTAGGAGAAAAAGCACTGAGACCCTCCAGAGAAAACCATCCCAGAACTCTGGGAAAATGGGAAGTTGGCTCCTTTCTGCAGATGCTGAAGTAAAGAGCAAGAGGTCACTGTCTCTCCCACACACGTTGCTTGTTGGGCGTCTGAAAGGACACAACACACACAGCAAGAGCTGGAAGCACCACAAGGAAAAATAAAACCCCTTTTATTCTGCACAAAACCCTCTGTCTGACGAGTGGCTGAGAAGCCAAGAACAAGATGTGGTTACAAGTTGTGAAAAGCTCCTGCGTACAGAGATTAAGAAAGGAACAAACTAAAATGACTCCCTCATTCCCTTGTAGAGGGTTGAAAAACACAGGGCCAGGGTAAGGAGGGTTTTGTAGGGGTGTGGGGCTGTGCCAGAGTTCACAGCTGAGGATCTTGAGAGGGGGGTCAGATGAGGAAAAATGACATTTTAATGCCCTCAGGGCCAGAGTCACAAGGCCTGGAGGGTTGCACACAAATGGTTTATCTCAGAGTAACACCCAAAAGCAGTGCTGGAATTACAGGACCCTGGGAACACTTGGCACTAAAAGTGACTTTGAGGTCACTGTCAGTGTGATCATGTGTGAAATCCTGGCTTTGCTGCCCCTGCTGTGAGAATTTCCATTGATTTCAGCAGCGTTAAAAATTCACCTGCTCTCTAGGGTTCATCCTTTCCCTTCCCAAATGTTTATTATTGTCAATGGATCCCAATGCACTGGATGTATTTCTGGCTCAAACCTGCCATGACTGTCATGCACAATGAATCATAAGAGATATTAAATGTATTACCCAGCCCTCGTGGTACACTCTGTTCTGGAAAAGCATGGTAGCAATGCTCATCATCCCATCCTCCATGGAAGCACTGAGGGAAATATCTCCCAGCATGAGACCAGCACTGGAAACACTCCCACAAAGCCAGGTATGACTTAAATACCGACTGAAATAGTCCCTGACTGAGAAGACCTTTAAGCCTGCAGGAATCTGCAGGGATGGAGACGTTGCAGTCTCTGTGAGGTGTCACCTGACAGCAGGTGAGTGACCGTGGGTCATCTGACACTGTCACTCTGCCCCGAGGGAATGGCCTGGTGACTCGGGGTTTAGGAGGTAGAGTGGGACCTTTGCTGCCTGTGGCTGCAGAGTGTCACTGTGCAGCCAAAGCCACCCTGCTGTCATCTGTCCTGAGCTGCTGGACAGCCAGGTGGTGGCTGGGACCACATTCGAGCTATAAATATTTCACTCGTTCCATGGAAGTGCTTCCATCAAAAGCCTCCAACTCCCACAGGACACTCCAGTGCTGCTCTTTGATGAATATTCCAGCTACTTTGTTCTGCCTGCAGTGCCAATTTATTCACTTCTCCTCCACTGTTAGAAGGTCCCCTCTTTTGTGTCATAGCTGGAAGATGGATTGAGCTGTAGTTTTGAGAGGGACTGAAGGCCAACTGTTCCTTCAGCCAGGCCAGTGGGGCAGGCAGGAGATCCCCTTTCTATTTATAGTGGAAGTTCTATTTTAGCAAGTAGTGAAGAGCCTGGCAAGGAAAGTCAGGAGAGGCAAGCTCCTTCCAGTTAAACTTATTTAACTTTCACATTTTCCAAGACCCTATGGGCTGAATTGAGGCAGACTGTGCTCATATAGTACAGAGGGATCAAAAAGGAAAATAAAAAAGAAAAAAGAGAGAAAGAACAAGCATTTTATGTGGAAAATCTTCCCGTGGTAGAAAATCTGACTCTGGTAGGAAACCTGACTGTGGTGAAAAACTCCCAAGGACTTGGATTATGCAAAATGCCACTTGAGGAGATTTTCTCTCTGTTTCTTTGCAGAGGCAGACAATCATCTCCCCATGAAACAAACCTTTTGCTTCCCATCAACTTGCATTCACTTCCATCCATGTACAGCCCCAAAATTTCCCATTTATATAATGAATAGTGTCATACAGGAGTATTTCCAACACCTCCTGAGTACCAGTGTTGAGGACACAAATGGCCACTGAGAGGACTGAGTTCCTCCTGCTTCTGGCCCATGGATCTGTCCCTGGGCTGGCATAAATGCAGTAACCAAAACCTTTCAAAGTATTTGCCCTTTTTTAGTGGGTTAAATCAGACCCCAAAATATCCCAAAGCCTTCCAAGGCAAGGCTGGTTGTTTATTTAAGTCCCAGGTCACAGTAGCACTCTCCCACCAGGAGCAATATGTGAGTTAGAAGCTTTCAGTCATGTACATCATGTTTGTACAGCAGGGTGGGTCTGCAACCCAGTGTTGCCTTTAATGATCATTTCCCTGCTCCCCAAAGAGGTGCTTGCGCTGGAAAACAGGCACCTGCCCTCTCAGATTGGCTCAGAACAGGTGTGGAATTTCAGGTGGGTGAGGGAGGAGCACGTGTTCGGTGTCACTCTCACTGCATCTGATCTCACACCCTGATCCGAGGGTTTGTTTGTGCCACGGGACCTCATCACCGGGCTCTTACCTGGGATTTGTGTTTCACCAGGGAGGTTCTGGTAACACAGTGCCACATCCAGAGCTGGTGTCAGCACTGCCATCAGCCTGATGAGCAGCACAGGTTTAGTGAAGTGAATTGTCCAGGCTGTGGTGTCCTGTGCCTCTCTTTTTATACTGATTTTAAATTCCTGATGGGGGAAGAGTAAAACCAGAACCAAGTTGTATATTGCCATCCCTCCTGGCCTTTGGGGAGGGCAGCCAGAATCACAGGCTGGGGTTTTGGGAGGTAAAGCACAGTCAGACAAGGTGGATATGGGGCAGTCAGAGCTCTGTGGGTAGAGAAAATGCTGAGCAGAGGGTCAATTTGTCCATCCAGTTCTGCTCAGGTCCTCAAGAAAATGGAGAGAAGAAGAAAATGAAAGAAATGCACCTTTCACTGCCTCGTCCATGACTCAGACCTCAGTAAGAGTCACACAGCAAAAGGTTCTGTCCTTTCTGCTGCCTTTTCTGTGACCTGAACATGGCTCAAAAGGAGAGGCACAGCTTCTCCTCTTGCTCAAGGAGAGCCCTTCCGCTCCTCACCTGCTGCTGTGTCCAGCTCTGGGGTCCCCAGCGCAGGAGGGACACAGAGATCTTGGAGTGAGTCCTGCAAGGAGGACCACAGGGATGGAGCACCTCTCCCCCAAGGAAACGCTGAGAGTCAACCTGGAGATAAGAAGGATCCAGGGAGATCTTAGAGCCTCTTCCAGTGCCTAAAGGGGCTCCAGGAGAGCTGGAGAGGGACTTTGGACAAGATCCTGAGGTGACTGGACAAGGGGGAATGAATTCCCAGTGCCAGAGGGCAGGGATGGATGGGATATTGGGATGGAATTGTTCTCTGTGAGGGTGGGGAGGCCCTGGCACAGGGTGCCCAGAGAAGCTGTGGCTGCTCCTGGATCCCTGGAAATGTCCAAGGCCAGGCTGGGCAGAGCTTGGAGCAGCCTGGGAAGGTGGAAAGGGTCCCTGTCCATGGTGGGGGGTTGGAATGAGATGGGCTCTAAGGTCTGTTCTAAACCCCACCATTCTCCAACTCTAGTATTGCTACTAGTCTTGTAAATTTTTTTTTTTTAATTCTCCATCAATTCCATATGCTTCCCTTCTCTCCTTTCTCAATGCCTAGGCAAAGCCAGCCAAGAATCCACATTTTGCAACTGTTGTAACTTTTGTAACTGTTTTGGATGCTGGAATAGCAAAACCCCAGGAAAGAGGCCAAAGCTAGCAGAAACGTGTCAGGTTTCAGGGCTGCTGATAAGATGGGGAAACGATCTGTCTCCCTGGCAGCCAAATCATAAATGACAATTGAAATCAAGCAGTGATTTCTATTTTTATTCATCTTTCCTCTTTACCTTGCTTTCATCAAACATTTTTGTAGAAAGAAAGGAAGAGCCTATTGCAAGTACTGCCTGGGGAAAGGCAGGGATCTGGGCTTTTTTCCATGGATCCTCTGTTAGTTACACAAGGAAATAGAGATACTGCAAATACATTATCCCTCCTCCTTTATTGGTCACTTCATGGCAAACACTAGTGCAAAAGGCCTTTGACAAGTAATTTTTCCTCATTGTCTTGGTCTGCTCAAGCTCATTTATTCCATGCAAAGTAAAACGATGCTTGAGGAAAACATCCCTCTGATTTGTGCCTTTCTCCAAGGGCTGTGCTGTGTCCCTTTCCCTCTCATCCAGCTCTTCCTCTTTATGTGGCCTGTGGATGCTTTAGCTCATGGATGTGCTGGGGAACAAAACCCATCTCTGTGTCTGCTCATCATCAACAAAAGGCTCCCCCCACAGCTCTGCTGCTCCTGGTTTTGGGGGTGGCCTCACCCTCTGACAAGGAGCTCATCCCCTCTGGGGTCACTCCATCAGCTCACTTTGAAAACATTTTGCTCACAGCAGACAGGAGAAGCTCCCTGTTACCAGGGAATCAGTCAATAGCGCTCGAGTGGGAAGATCCTTTGGCTTGAGGTGAATCCATTAGTGAGCTTCTCTGAGGTTTGATTCAGCCAAGGAAGCAGGAGCCTCTCTGGGAGATTCTATTTGCTCTTGTTTTATTTTATTTTACTCAGCTGTTGGTACCTGAGGCACCTGTGGCACCCTGAAAAGAGAATCACAGAATCCTAGAGTTACAGAATCACAGAACCACAGAATGGGTTTGAAGGGACCTTAAAACCCATCTCATTCCAACCCCACACCACAGGCAGGGACACCTTCCACTATCCCAGGCTGCTCCAAGCCCTGTCCAGCCTGGCCTGGAACTCTTCCAGGGATGGGAAGATGACATGGGGGTCTTTTCTCTCTCCTTCATCCAAGCTTGCTGTGGGTTTCCCTCCACCCCCACAGCAAAAGTCAGAGCTGGCCCTTTGCAGCCACCCCCCCCATCCAGTGCCCCGGAGGCACGAAACTGCTGCAGGAAGGATTGCCCCACAGGCACCCAGCCCTCTCCCACCTCTGCTCCTGGAGGAAGGAGGGCTCCCCTGGGAGCTGGCAGGCACCAAGCTGGTTGTCCTTGGAGCCAGGGACCAGCAGGACAGGGAAATGCAAAGAGCAAACACAGCCACCATGGAAACAAACCCTTTGATGCTGCAGAGCAGCACAGATCACCCAAACCCTCTCCATACAGCTCCCTCCTCCTTAACCCCACAGCAACCCACCACAATTACAAAGATGTCTTCAAGGCAGTAAATTTTGGAAATTCAACTTCCTTCTGGCTTGATTTCAGCCTGGATTAAGTGCTCTTTAAGATCTGAAATAGCTTTTGTGTCAAATTTGATTTGTACAGGTGATGTTTATTTATTTCAGATCAGTCTTTCCATCTTTTTGGCAACAACATAGCTGGTGATCCAGATATACCTGCTTAAATTAAAATATATTTAGAATGTTCAGGAGGCTTTAATAGCTCTTAATAAATATGATTATGTATGATTTAAAGGCCTTAACTAAGACAGAGAATCACTGGCCTGGGTGTGGTGCCAAAAAGAGAAGTGCAACCGTGTTTGGTCCCCAAAATGTGCAAACTCCAAGGACAAACTGAAAAAAAATCAAGAAAAAGGAAGTGTTTAAACATATTGGCTGAGAGTAAAGTGAAACACTGGGTGATCAAATGTGTGGGAGGGCACATGGGGCTCTGGTGGTGCCTGGATGTGAATCCAGATCAGAAGGGATCCCCACGCCAAACAACAGCTGCTCCCTCTCTCACATCTGCCTTCAGGACCCCTCTTAGAGAAGGATTAGGGGAAAATCACCCTGATGAAAACACCACTGCAAGGAAGGGCTGAGGGAAAGGGCTCGTGTCTCCTGCAGCCCTGCTCCTGCCCTGCCCTCTCCCCTCTTGGCAGGAGAACATTAGTGATGAGGAGAGAGGAGATGGATGCACAGACCTTCCGAGCAGCTCGGGCTGGAAGTTTGGTTGCTTTTGGTTGGAATTGTGTCCATGCTCCTCAAAAAGCAAGCTCAGACATGTGTCAGTACAGCTGAGCTGGCTGCACTTCCATGGCAGATAAATATGATTGATAAAAAGCTGCCAACTGTTTAAATAACTGCCATAGGAGTCTATTTTATTTTTGTTTTGTTTTTGTTTTTGTATTGGCATTTGATAGTTTTTTCTGCAGCAAGACCATCCCAAACATTTGGAACCCATCTGCAGTGACTGCACATCCAACATTATCCAAAAGGATGTGATGGAGGGATCAGAGATTTAAACTTCCTATCCCCTGTGGCTCCTTACAAGAGTCATTAAAAGCAGGCTTTTCAAACTTATCCTGGGATGATGAGACACTGCTTTTTTCACATCCAATCTCCCCATTGTCATTTCCAGATTTGCCCTTTGGCAGAAAGAACTGCTTATGGAAAGACAGTCCTGCACCACCATTGGTAAAATGCTGATTTTTTTCTCATGGCATGCAGCTTTTATGAAACAGGAAATATTGCAGCCTTTAGAAATCCATATGGAAATTGTAGTAGTGGGGTTAATTATAAAAAAATTGACACTTATCTGGGCCTCACATACAAAATCTGTGCTTTTTAGACGTGCCTTTTGTCTCTGCAGGAGCCTGACACTTTTAATGAAAGACAAGAAATATACAAGCAATTAGAACCCTTCTTTTTGTGGAGTTTTTTTTCCTAAAATACTCCATCCTAAAGACATCATGTACAGCATAAAATAATGAGAAATACATTATAGTCCTGAGGAATTGGAACTGCACCCGAATCCTCGCTCTGCAAAAGGCACGTGGCCTAATTTCAGTGCAAAAATTGGAATCTCTTGAAGGTCGATGACCACAGATAGAAATTATTTTATTAGGCAATGCTAATCAGACTGAGGCTGGTCTAATCAAAGGTGTGAGGAGCCGGCTTTGGCTCTGCTTGGCAGTGCAGAGCCTGCTAATCCAAGTGCCAGAGATGCTGAAACATTCCTTCATGCAGCATGAGGCAAGCCCTGCAGGCTGCCAAGAGCTGCCTCTCAAATTCATGGGAACCGGGGAGTGTGTGGCACCTGGCAAGCCCCAGCTTGCTGTAAAAACCTCTTTGGAAAGGAAGGGAATTGCATCGCAGGGCCTGGTGCAGTAACCTGGCGGTGGCCTCGGCCAGCACGAGCCAGCCCTGGGATCCTGGAGTAGGGAAGCTCATAAACCAGAGTGGGGAGTGTGCAGCCTGAGCATTTACAGGCTGGAATTTCATTCACACAGCCCCGATCACGTGGCTCACTCTTCCATGGTTTTATAATAAAATCTTGGGTTGTGTCTCAGGAAAGTGGATTTTACCCGGAGAAAGGAGGAGATTCCCCACCACTGGTGCTGAAAAACATCAGCTCTGTTGCACAACCCTGCTGGGAAGCAGGCTGAGGTTCCCAGCCACTGCTGAGTGCCCACACTTGGCATGGACTTGGAGAGAGCTGCAAGAGGGTTGAACTGGGTTAAACCTTCACACCAAGCCCACACAGAGAAAGGAAAAAGGCAGATTTTCCCTCTGCCACCTGTTTAAGCTCCAAAGGCAAGATGCACAAAGCCGAACATGCTGATGAGATGGGAACCCACATAATCCCCTGTGTTGGCACTGCTGAGGCATCTCCAGTGCTGGGGACAGTTTTGGGTCCCTCATGACAGGACACTGGGGGGCTGGAGTGTGTCCAGGGAGGGAAACAGAGCTGGGGAAGGGGCTCAGCCTGGAGAAAAGGAGGCTCAGGGGGAACCTTGTGGCTCTGCACAACTCCCTGACAGGAGGGGACAGCCAGGGGGGTTTTGGACTCTGCTCCCAGGGATCAAGGGACAGGACATGAGAAAATGACCCCAGATTGCACCAGGGGAGGTTTAGATTGGATATTAGGGAAAATTTCCTCATGGAAAGGGTGGTCAGACATTGGAAGGGGCTGCCCAGAGCAGTGGTGGAGTCCCCATCCCTGGAGGGATTTAAAAGCCGTGTGGATGTGGCACTTGGGGACACGGGTCAGTGGTGGCCTTGGCAGTGCTGGGGCAGTGGTTGACTCAATGATCTTAGAGGGCTTTTCCCACCCTAATGAGTCCATGATTCTGCCTTCCAAGAGGTTCCTCACAGCTCATCAGCCCCTCAGCTCTGCAGGAGGGTAGCTCAGAAATTGCTGGAGCTGTTGTAGGGGCTGGAAATCACCCGGGGAGGATGAGGTCTCATGGCCACGACTAACAGCAGAACAAAAAAGCCAAAGGGCAGAAATGTCCTGCAAAATCTTTTCACTGATATTTTGTGTTTTGAAACTCGTTCCTGCAGGTATTTTCCTGAAGCCAAAGTCACTGGCGTTGTCATGAGAGTTTTTTCAGCCATTCCTGCGGCAAACCTTGCTTACCTGACAGCTGACCTCCTTTCTTACTGGTGATTCTTATCTCTGAGTTGAGCAAAGCACATGAAATATGCTTTCATCTGCTCAGGAAGCAGGTAAGAAGGATAAGAAGAGATAAGAAGGAACTGATTGGCCACTGTGAGATGCAAAGGAGATTACAGGAACTTTGCATCACTCCTGCACAAACAAGGTGGCTGATGGAGCCTGGGAGAAGCAATGATCGGGACTCACTCCAGAATATCTGGTACACCTGGTGTGCATTTTGATGGAACTAAGTCTCTGCTTTTTTTTTTTTTTTAAGTATGTTTTGATTATACACAAAATACCAATATAATATCAACAAAAATTACCCCATTATCTGCCCTCTTCAGCCCCCATGAGCTGGACAGTGACATTTCCTAGAACCATACAATATCCTGACTTGGAAGGGATGCACAAGGATCATGGAGTCCAACTCCTGGCCCTGCACAGGACAGCCCAAGTGCCACATCATGTGCCTGAGAGTGTTGGCCAAATGCTCCTGGAGCTCTGGCAGCCTTGGGGCTGTGCCCATTCCCTGGGGAGCCTGGGCAGTGCCCAACCACCCTCTGGGGGAAGAAATTTGACCCAATTCTGAAGATGTGTAACCCAGTCCAACTCTCCGGGGCATTAGAAGTCAGTCTAAGTCACCCCTTCTCTCCTTACACATTTACTGCCCTATTTCAGCCAGTAGGTCCCATTAATTTAATTGTTTTCAGATCCCAGTTTTACAGGGGAAAATGTTTGGATTTTATTGTTATCATGTGCTGGGAAGGTTTGACCCCAATCTACTCTAAACAAGAACAGTGTATATATAACAAGAGAGTGGCCTTTTCTGTTCCGAGGACCTTGCACAACAAACCGTGAACATTTTGTAACAACAGCTGGTCCAGGGGTCCTGCCAGGACATGACCCTGGCTTGGCTTTTGAGAAGGAATTCCTGGCTGTGAGGGTGGGGATGCCCTGGCACAGAGAAGTTGTGGCCGCCCCTGGACCCGTGGAAGTGTTCCAGGCCAGGTTGGACAGGGCTTGGAGCAGCCTGGGACAGTGGAAGGTGTCCCTGCCCATGGCAGGGGCTGGAATGAGATGGGCTTTAAAGGTTCCTTCCAGTCCAAGCCATTCTGCGATTCCACGACGAGGGAGCAGAGTACCACATGGTGTTTGCTCACACTGGGTAATTTCTGGACCAGATCAGCTGTTGGAACGTGCTTTGCTTTATGCCCAGAGCAGCTGTGGGTCCTGCTGACACTCTGAGTCATATTGAACAAGTCCGGAAAAAAAAAAATCTTGGTCCTGCTGCAAACCCAGCTAAACTCCCATCATCTTCCCCAGAGCCAGGATGTTACCCTGGGACTCTCTGTAGCTCAAGCTGTTCCATGCAGATGCACCTCGGATCTTCTTCAAAGCTCTGCTGGTTTTCCTGGGGCTGCAGATGGCTCTGGGATCTGCTGCTGGAGCAGGGCTGGAGCAAGTGCTCAGAGGAAGGAGCCAACAAACAGTGACTCCAGCTCGGAGGGGCTGCTGAGGCTGCCCACTGGAGGATGGGCAAGAGGGGATCCATCAGGAAGCAGGGGAAGACAGCAGCAAAGTTCAAACCTCAGAATGTTGCTAAACACTGCTGGAAATTCCCTGGAGATTTCAAGGACAATGAGGGATGTTAAACTCCCCCCCTCCCTCGAAGTCCCCCTTTTCCAAACATCGCTACTTTCAACACAAAGGAAAATAAAGTATCCTCTCTAATGTGTGGTGAAAAGGTCAAACCCACTGTGATTTGGGAATATAATGCTTCCGACCAGGGCTTTCCTGGGGAAAACATTTCCCAGAAATTTTTGATGTTACCAATCCTGGAAAAGTACTGCTTGAGCCGTGAATGGTGGTAATCAGAGGGAAAAACAAATAGGAAGATGTCTTGTATGACCACGAGATGGCAGCTGGAGCCTGGGAAGTCCTTTGTAGACACGGTAGCTCCGATTTGGAAAATCGAGTCATTTGCCAACCCAGCCCACATTTGGGAATATGCACCTGCACTGTGCTGGCTTTGAACATTTTGCATGTGCGCTCTGAGCACTGGAATATCTGATTACCCCTTTCATTTCCCTGCTCCTCTGAGCCCTCCTCGATTAGTCAATATGAAATAAATGGTTTTAAGCAATGTAATCCCCGCTGATATGAAAACAGCAGCACATCTGGTCTAACAGCACTGTTAGGATCCAGCCTGCTCCAACACCTAATTCAACAGAGACCTGAAGCCAGACAGTCTGCCCACTTCGTGCCACCCCCACTCCTGCCTGCAATTTCTTCTGGAGCTGGACTTTGAATGGCTGATTATGTGTGCTGTTCGTCAATGGTTGTGCTTCATTCCAGAGGACACCACATTTCAGCAGCAGTTTAAGCAGGCCCTTGGATGCCCTTCATCCCTGCAATGCAATTTGCTTGGGCTCAGGCTCTGCAAAACTCTGGTGGAGATGCCCCCACCAAGATTTGGGAGAGGATTCACAGGCAGTTGAACAGCATGAGGAAGGCAGTGTGAGGCCTGAAGTTTCTCAGCCTTGTTGAGGTCCTCGCAGGGACCAGAGAAATGTGAACGAGAAGGTGGTGCTCTAGGGCAGAAATTAATTATCCTGGTAGGAGGAAGGAATGATCACTTACACAGGTGCATTTTAAGACTGTGGAAAAAGCACATGCAGTGGTCAAGGTAGTAATTTGGAAATCCTGCTGTGAAGCCATTTGGTTTGGAGCCAGCCTACATGAGAAGTGTCAGTGCACTTGGCTGCTTTCCCCAAAAGTGACAGCTTGGTACACTCCACCCCCACCTTCCCCAGCTGTTCTGCATATGCCAATGCTGCACGGGAATTCTGACCTTTGCATAATGGAAAACATGCTAACATTTCCATATTTCTGCCTGTGGGAGATCTTCACATGGTGTTCAGCCATAATTGCCCTTTTTTTTACTCCCTTCCAGCTCTGTAATTCCCTGTTGAGCTGTTTTTCTCCCAGCTGGGGAGTGGATAATCATGACAAAAACTGAGAAAAATCTCAGGGGAGTTGATAATCATGAGAAAAGCTGAGCAATTTCTCAGCTGAGCCAGGTAACAGCACCTGCCACTGCAGAACCACCTTAAGGAACAGAGGAAAATGGTATTCAGTTTGTAATTGCTGTTATTGTGCTGGTTGGCACAACTGGAGCTAGAGGAAGATGGGATGATTCACCCACATCCCAAGCTAGGACAGCCCCAACTCTTAAAGCCTGCTATCCCACAAGATGACCACGTTGCCCATGATATGTCCTGCTAGAAGAAAACATCCCTGCTCCTCTTCTCTCTTACTTTCACATGCCATGAGGAGATATTTCCTAGGAACCCTCATGTTTCTCACAGCAGCAGGAGGGGTTTCTTGGCAATTGGGAGGTAGTAGGAAGGAGTTGCAGGGGCAACACTGAGCAGAACAAGGAGGGAATTGTTATGGGCCCTGCAAGAAGGTGAAGAAACATCACAATGATTTCTGCACTTCTCGAACAGTTTGGTTTCTGGGATGGGAGCTGCCACTGCTCCGGGCGAATTTTAGTGAGCTTTCCTCTTTCCTAAGGGTGTAAGCTGATTTTATAGGACAGGGGAATCCAGCCAGGTCAGAGCTGTTCAATTCTCTTTTCCCTGACCCATTGTGAGTCATTTACAAAGGTTTAGACCAAGTTAAAGCAAAGATGAATTTCAGAGCCTGTGGGTTAATATTTTGCAGCTGCTTTTCTGAGGCCTGACCCAAGGACCAACAACGTTACCAGGCACCTTCTCTCTGACATCAGGGGGCATTAGGATGGAATTTATGCATTTGGGAGAGGTTTTCTAATATTTTATTTAAACACTGGAGGGAGCAGCAGTGATTCAAGTCAGGCTGAGGGTTCAAGAGTAGAGCTCAAGAAGAGTGCCAAGACCTGTGGATTTGTGTGTAGTTTGGAAATGGGGCACTAACGTTGGGAATGGTACAGTCCTCACGAGGAAGGGACAATTCCCACCCCATTTTCCTCTCACCTTCAAAGCTTTTGTATGCCAGTGGCATCCCCTTGCTGTCCCTGGGGCTCTGTGGGCTCTCAGGAGCCAGATCATAGAATAATGGGATGATTTGAGTTGGAAGGGCTTTTAAAGACCATCCCATTCCAACCCTCTGCCATGGGCAGGAACACCTTCTACTATCCCAGGCTGTTCCAACCTGGCCTTGAACACTTCCAGGGATCCAGGGGCAGCCACAGCTTCTCTGGGCACCCTGTGCCAGGGCATCAGTACCTTCACAGGGATGAATTTCTTCCTAATCAGGTCTCATGCTGATGGATTCACACTTTTCCTGTCCCACTGCTTTCTGAGCACTGTCCGTAACCATCAAGTTAACTGCCCATGGATGCAGAGAAACTTCAGCTTCTGGAGATGGTTCACCTGTGCTACGGGATGCACTGGGTCTGTGTATCTTGGTGGGAAATTCGTTCTGCAGCCAGAAGCTGGGATACCCATTGAGATCCCATGCAGCAGAAGGAGGGAATTAAAAAACAGGAAAGTGATCTTACAGATCACATCAGGGATCACGAACTGCAGAACTAGAAAGCCAGGAAGTGGATAAGGAATCATAGAATCATTTAAGTCTGAAAAGCCCTTTGAGATCATTGAGTCCCACTGTTCAACCAGCACCACCAAGGCCACCAACCCAAGTCCCCAAGCGCCATATCTACAAGAAACTGAAAGGATGCATTACGAAAAGTTAACCAACATCATCTCTTGGTCATTGCAGAGGGCAGTGTCTCCCTGCAGCACAGCTGTTTGCAGGCTCCAGTGATGTCACTGGGAATGCCCAGCTTGCTGTGGGATGGGACACTGGAAAGGGAATGGGCCTTAGCTGGGCTAAAACATACAGATCTTGGTGACACTTTGGGGTCTCCCTCAGCAGTTCCTAAGCCCCCTCCCGTGCTCAATATGAGGCAGACCTGTTCTACCACACCAGTGCCTGTAGGTGAGAGCTCACAGGGAACTCCCAGCACAGCAAAGCTGCTCCAGTTCTGCTCCCCCAGGGCAGATGCAGTGAGAGGATCAGTGGGAAGAGCTGTGGCCTGTAACATCCCAATTATACCCTCTGCTAGAGAAGATCCAGCATGAGACTGCTGGAGTTCTTCATGGAAGTGGAGTTGGAGCTAGGTGATCTTTAATGTCCCTTCCAACCCAAACCATTCTGCTACTTTTTACTTTCCTGTCCTGGTAGCATGGATTTGCCAGACCAGTGAACAAAAACTTGGAAGATGTCCTGGCTTAAGACCAGGAGCATGCAAAGAGCAGCTCCATCACACAACCTGCTCTCTTGAAGCTGTTGAGGCAGCTGAGTTCTCCTCAGACACAAACATCCCTTGTAGGGATGTTGCTTCTGCAGCCTGGCTCAGAGAAGCACTTGCACAACTTGCCAGCCCATCCCTTGGCCCGTCACATGGAATTTGGGCTGCCATGGATCCTGTCTGACCAGGGGCAGCCTCACAGCTGTGCCCCAGTTGTGTGGAGAACTCAGGATCATAAAAAGAGCTGAAAACTGGGACACCCCTGAGGGTTTGTTTCAACAGTTATCCTCAGCCATAAATATAAGGGCGGTGATTTCTAAATCCCATTCTCCAGATTTCTTTCTGGCAGATGTCTGGGTCCTTCTCTCATTGCATTCTTTCAGTTTTGCTGTGCCTGGTCACAAATTCCTGTGCATGGCATGGGATGAATTTGTAGATCCGAGATCTGCAGTGAGCAGGGTTCTGTCAACCAAAGCAAGAGGCTGCTGAAAAGAAGAGGAGAAGTAAAATGTCAGGCTGGATGGAGCTTGGAGCAATCTGGGCTAGTGGAAGGTGTCCCTTCCACTTGGAACAAGATAAACTTTAAGGTCCCTTCCAATATCCAAACCTTTCTGTTAAACAGGGTCATTCCCGCCCTCAGAAAACTGAACCAGTCGATTTCTTCTCTGAAGATGTGCCCATTTATGTTACTTCCTTATCTCTTTCCATGAGCAATAAACAAAAAGATAAATCAGTGTTTTGTCTGCAGTGCCCATAGCCAGAGTGAGTTTCTCCGTGTGGAAATGTCACCATTGTGACGGTCCTTCGACCTCCAGAGGACAGTGCACTCCTGCCATCTCATGGACATCTCATGAATAGGGAGGAATTCCTCAAAAGGAAGAGGGGATTATGATGAATTTTTCTTCAAATCTATTTCAACAGCTGAGAATTTATCTAAGTATTAAATAGATTAATAATTATTTTTTTGCCTTTTTGCAGGCTTTTGATCATGCAGTTTTCATAATGAACTCAGTGTGGTTGTTTCCGATTTGGCCCTGTAGCATCTGGCAGGAAGCCTCTGTCTGAATGTGAGACTTGCTGCATCCAGATTTGATTCCTTTTCCTTGGCACGGCTTTGCCTCCTGCTGATGGAAGCTTTAAAGAAAAAAAAAAATACCATGACATCTGAAACGCCGCCAGAAAACATCAACATTCTTTCTGGCTGCCATCTATTGTGCAATGCAAACCTCTTAACATTTAACATTTCTAAAACTGTGGTGCACCTGTTTGAAAGAAAAACTACCTTGTCACATGATGACATGTTTTGCCAAATCACTTTTGATTTTTTTTTTTATTTATTAGCCTTAAAGTGTGAGTTCCCTCCCTTTCCTCCCTCTTTTTCCTTCTCCATCCCAAGATTCCTCCATGCAAAACTCCTTCTTCCAAGAACTGCTATCTGTAATCATATGATGCATTTCCCACCCTCTGCTTTTGTCTGATCCTTGTCTTCTATCTACAGTGAGAGCTGCAATGACTGGGTGCATTTATGTGGAAGACACTGGTGCCTGCTGTACCCAATTTATACCAGATAACCCCCAGTTTGGCCCAACTGGGAGCTTGCCAGTGCCTGCGAGGTCACGTTGGTTCAACCAGCTCTTCACTACCCATCACCGGACTGAAGAGGGCTCTGCTGTCTGGCCAAACCTCTCTGTCTGACACAAAAAAAAGTTTCTTCTTCCGTTTGTGTTTATTTCAGTTGTTCTTCAAGGTAGATTTCAGCTCCACAGCTGCTTTGCTGGGATGGGAACCTGAGACAGAGCTGGATGTCGCAGGTGGGCTCAGGTGGGCCAGGAGAGCTTGCAGTGAAGAAATCTCCTGAAAAACAAGTGGCATCACTTCATTTTGCTCCCACCTGGTAGATCAAAGTATTGCTCAGTGATAACATCTCACAAGTCGCCTTGCAGGTGTCACAGAGATAAGGTGCTTTGCTCAGGTTACGTTTGACTGTCACCGGTCTCACTGTCACTAGAGCGAGCACAAACAGTGTGTGCTCACCTCAGGGATTGTTCTTGAAAGACCCTCTCCTAGTTTTCAGAAGGGTGGCAGCGTGGGCTCACTTCCACCTCCCATTGCCCAATTGTTTTTCTGCTCTTCAGAGAGCACAAGGGCTGGGTGCAAATTGGCCTAATTTTGGATCAGAACCAATTCAGCACTCTAGGTCTGGCTGAGTTCAAGAGGAATTTGCACAATCTAGACTCTGGAATAGCACATTTGATTGGAAGACCAGGAAAGATGGTTTTCTTCTTCTTTGTGGTCTTTTTCTTGATCATTTGCCTAACTTTGCTGCCTTCTGCTTAATTTCTGGCCTATACCTCCACACTTACACCCTGTCTATGTAGTTATTATTTAGCACTATCCCTCCTGCCCCCCTTTCATATTTCCTCCAGTAAGCCTCTGCTTGAGTTCTCATGTCCTCTGCTTCAGCTCTCCTGGCCTTTGCTCTCTGCCTCATGGCTTCTGTTGTGTAGATACTGCCCTGAGAGCAGGAGCAGCACTTCACTAACAGTTCAGAAGGGACATCTGTGCGCAGGAATAAAGAATACCTCTCCCTCTGAAGGAATCTGCTGTGACAAGGACCCCTCTGGTTTTCTCCTCCATGGAGCACTTTGCATGCAGAGTCTGGGCTGACGTAAGCTCAGCATTCTCCTCCTCATCCTTGGGTTCCCCTTGCAGAGCCTCAGCCCCTGCGTTCTGTCAGGGCCTCCGGGGAGGTGGGACATTCCCAGAGGAGAGGTGCCTGCTGTGTCCCCATTCCCCCTGTCCCTCATGTCCCTGTGTTCAGGAGGGCACAGAGAGGATGGGGACTCCTGCCTGCCCCGCGTCCTATCTGCCCTCCGGCCTGTCCCAGGGCAGCCTGCCTCTGATTCCTGTCCTGTGTCCCCCTGTCCCTGCTGTCCCTGCTGTCCCTGCTGTCATGGCCTGTTGCCACATTCCACACTCGACACAGCCATGGTGGCCCCTGAGCTCTGCAGGGACATGAGTGACAGTCTGACTGGTGGCACTCCTTGTTTTCTGGCATCACGCACACCAGAGGAAGGATCACAGTAGGATAGAAACAGCTGCTAGGGGGGACGAAAGGAGCCTCTGCATGGCCAAGGGCTGCTGTGGTGCCCCTCTGTCAGGAATTTCCAACAGCTGGCACCTGAGGGGCTTTCCTGGTGGCACTGCTTCAAAGCTGCTGCTGGGCTGTTCTCTGCTCCCACTCATCTACAAGACAATTCCTCTTGAGTTGTGCCCAGCTCTGGGGACGAGCAGATTTTCCACTTGTCCCGAGGCAGGAGCACGGGAGCATTGGGGAGCCTCAGTCCCAGCAGCAGGGAAAGCAGAGCCCAGCAGAGCATCAGTTCTGCTGCCAAATGCTCCCCGGCTCTGCAGCAGCCGCTGTGCAGCCTCACCCCGTGCCCGCCATCCCCGTCGAGTGACACGCCGTGGGCACTCACAGACACAGCCTTTGTGCAACAGCAACCTTTATTGGAATTTAGCACTGACCGCAGCTCCCAGAGGGAACGGACTCTCCCAAGACAGGAGGGCAGTCAGTGTTATTTTCAAATAACAGTAACATATTTTAAACATTTAAATTAACAATTAATTAACAATTAATTAATTAACAATTAATACTTATATTACCAAGTTTTTCCATGCTGTTATATATATTTATACATAAAATAATTAATTTAATTTTTATCATTAAGATTATGTAAAGTTAATTGCTGATAGTAAAAATTTAACATACTTCAATTGTGGTTAATTAATATAATTCTTAGTAATATTGATGAATTATAGTTATTATATAAAAAAATCAGTATATGCTGTAACGTAATTATTACTTATTAAAATTTAAATATTATTTTAGTAGAGTATTATTCTACAGAAAAGTTATTTAAATTTTGGAAAATATTGCTAAAAAAGTGGTTTTAAAGAACATATTTTAAATAAATCTAAACTATTTAAGAATACAAATCAGTCATGAGTGATTTGGCCCGATCCTCTTCCAAATGGTTCAGTCCTCGAGCAAATGCAAGGCTTCTGCAGGGAAAAGGGATAATAAATACAGTTGATACAGATAGAATTAAGAGACAGAGTGAAGAGGGGCAGGCTCTGTCAGGAGCCCCGAGCCTGTGCCCTGGCGCAGCTCTGTGCTGGGCAGGGAGCGCAGCTCTGTGCGCTGGCTGCTCACAAAGATGTGCGGCTCGCCTTGGCCAGCCCACAGAGCATCTCCAGCAGGGAGCTGTTCTTCACACAGGCCACTGGCTGTGCTGCTCTGAAAGCCTGCCGGGCTCACCTTCACCTTCCTGCTCGTCTTCCTGCACGTTTGAATCCATCGGGACATTTCCTTCTGCAGTGTTCTCATGCTCCTCCACATTTCCTTCAACTCTTTGTATCTCCTCTTCAACCAGAGCCTTCTCTCCTCTATTTCTCTCCTGCGCCTTCTCGCCTCGGCTTCAGCTCTCTGGGCCGCTGCTCTCTGCCTCATGGCTGCCCTTCTGCGCCTGAACCAGAGGTACAAAGGCAGGAAGAGCAGCTCAGTAAGAGCCCAGAAGGGCCCCTGCTGCAAGGCAGCCGTGAGAAGGGCTCCATAGCCAGCCTCGGGCTGCTCCGGGGTGGCCTCCTCCAGCTCCTCTGCGCTGTGCATCCCCATCCAATCCGTTCTCCACGGGCTGTGGGAACTGGAAGAGGAGCAGCACAACCAGGGCGAGCACCGATTTCTTCGCCATGGTCTGCAGGAGGAGAGAGACAAGGGTTTCAGTGGGTCTCCCAAGGGAGCTTCTGGTAGCTGAAGTGAGGCCCGGAGGCGCAGGGATGTGAGGGCAGCAGGCAAAGGGCCCCAGACAGCTGGCAGGCAGCAAGGCCTGGCCCGCTGGGCCAGCAGCAGCCCCGTGCCCTGGCCAAGGCGCTGGCACCAGGAGCTGGCCCTGGATGCAGGGGGACAATGCAGCCCCGGGTGCGGCACTTGTGCCCCGGCTCTGGCCCAGCCCAGCCCCGCCACGTGCGCACTCACCGCTTGCCCAGGCTGTGCTGGGGCAGCGTTACCTGCGGGGGCCATTTAGTGCTGCCTCCATTGTGACACGTTCCCCCTGATGTCACACGGGCCAGAGGCATCACAGCCGGGCCAGCCCCGCCCTTTGTCCCCAGCCCAGGCCAGTGACTCTGAGTGAGCCCAGCAATGAAAGCCCTGGCACCCACCAAGTGCAGCCCCTCAGGGAGGGAACGGGCCCCCAGGGGCTCCCTTCACAAAGCAGGCAGAAGCCCCTGCTGACCTCTTGTCAAAGAGAAAAGAATATAATCAAGAATGATTTATGATTTATTTATTATGATCCATAATATCAACTATGAAAGCACTAGAGAGGTTGTGGGGATGGAGCTGGTTTTTCTGTGACTAGAGTGGGTGATCATGGTTCAGGTTTTCCTGCTTGACTCTTCCTGAATCCAGCCCCTCTAGGACCTCTCTGAAATCTTCCCATTATTGGACATGAGAGATAAGGAGCTGGAGCCAAAGCCACTCCAGACTCCTTTAGATCAAGAAGCAGCACAAGGCTGGTTCCAGGCGAGAACTGGAGCTGCTTTGAACAACAGTAGCACCAATTGGCCACTCGTGTTGTAGTGGAACACTTGAGCAAGGGCAAGAATCTCACCTCAAAGTGCATTCATGGGGTCCATGTTGCATGGGACACACAGGTGCAGGAATAAAGAAGACCTTTCCCTCAGAAGGGATCTGCTGTGGCAAGGATCCTCCTGGTTTTCTCCTCCATGGAGCACTTTGGATGCAGAGTGTGGCCTGACGTAATCTCAGAGACACGTCCACATGTGGTCGAGCACCTTCCAGCTCCTCATGCTTGGGTTCCCTTTGCAGAGCCTCAGTCCCTGCATTCTGTCAGGGCCTCCAGGGAGGTGGGACATTCCCAGAGGAGAGGTGCCTGCTGTGTCCCCATTCCCCCTGTGCCTTATGTCCCTGTGTTCAGGAGGGCACAGAGAGGATGGGGACTCCAGCCTGCCCCATGTCCCGTCTGACTGTCAGGCTTGTCCCAGGGCAGTCTGGCTGTGATTCCTGTCCTGTGTCCCCCTGTCCCTGCTGTCCCTGCTGTCCCTGCTGTCCCTGCTCCCAGAGCCCTGTCCCTGGGCAGAGCCCTTCCCTCCCTGGGCACAGCCCCACGGGGTGCTCCCTGCTGTGGCCTGGCCTGGCCCCAGAGCAGGGTCCCCCTGCGGGTGGCCCCGGGGTGGCCGCGTGTCCCCAGCCGGCTGTGCCGGGGCAGCTGCCTCAGCCGTGCGGGATGCAGAGCTGCGGGAGCCCACGGCTCTCTGTTTTGAGGACACCAGGGCAGCATTTGTTTCTGCTGTGCCACTGTAGGAGGGCATTGATTCCAATGGGTCATTTCATAGGGCTGATGAGCAGTTTCAGGTGGTAATCTTCCATTGTGCAAATCCCACTGCCAGCACAGTCTCCTGCATTTCCAGGAAGTTCAGGATTGCAGTGCCAAGGCCCTGGGCAGTGTCTGGGACGAACAGAATCTTGATTGTGTCCTCTTGGAATACATGGAGCTCACAGCAGCAGTGCCTCTTGTCTGTTCCCTGCTCAGCAAAGCTGCCAGGCCAGGTGAAATGCCCAGCATGGCCTTTGAGTACTAAGGGATTGCAGGGTAAAAAGCATCTGTGTAGCCACTGCCATGGTCTTCAGTGGCTGCTGCACTAGGGAGGCCATTGAGAGGAGGACACTGCTGCTCCTATCAGAGGGCAGCTGTGCAGGGATGTCCCTTCCCTTGTTGAGTCCCCTATTCACCGATCTTTTTGCCTGTGGTCTGAGGTCAGGTGGATGCCATTTGCTCCCAACAGACCCGAGTACTCCAAGGTAGATCCACAGTCATGGAATCCAAAACCTTGAGTATCCCCTGAGTAGCCAGGCAATCAGCTGCTCAGTTTGTCCCTGCCCATGGCAGGGGTTGGAACGAGATGGTTTTTAAGATTCCTTCTGACCCAAACTGCATTAGGATTCTATGATTTCCCCATGACTGACTTTGGTCCCCTCAAAAGACCTCCTATCTCCTCTCTTCCCCCTACCTGTGGAGAGTGCATTCTAGTGCTGGTGGTGAAGTTGGGACAGGTTGGTGGATGGTCTTCCTGCCATCCCATGGGTATAAGCCTGACTCCTCTGTGAAGTCTTTGTCCCTGAATCAGTGCCTTCAATTGACAGTTATCTCCCTTCCTTCTTTTTTCATTCAGCACTTGAGTAGACACAACATTTCTCATAGTTTTCCACAGAACAGCACAGGTCCCAGTTCCCATATTGTGGAGCCCTCTGCCATAAATCAGCCTGATAGGTTTATTTTCTACGTAATGGGAAATTATGACAAATGCAGCTGTATAATCTAGTTAGCAACTCACCATAATGACTGCTTCTGGGGTGATTTATGGGTTTTGTCATATGTGAGCTTTCAGAACTTTAGCGATTACATTTTTCACACTTTTTGTTGGAATCTCAGTTTATTAGAGTTTACTGCTGCATTAATCACTTGCAGTACAACCCTGGACTTCACAAATGTATCACATCAGCATGAAAAAGGCAGAGAAAACAAGAACTGTTGTGAATTAATGAGCCGGGTAACACATGTCTCACAACCAGTGATGAAACAACCTGTGTTCTTCTTCAAGCCGCAACAGAAAGCCCAAAGTCTGACTTTTTTTTTTTTTCTTTCACAAAACACAGACAGCAGCAAAGAACTGAAACAACACAGCCAGGCTTGAAACCTGAAAGATCTGCAAGGCTGAGTCTATCCTAGTTAATGGTGAAATGATGTGTGAATCTGTCCTAGATGTTCAAATAAAGAAGATTGATTCACAGTTATAATATGGCTTATAAGCAAAACACTGGGATTATATAGGAGAAATGCATGTGTCACGAAACAACTGATAAATCAGAGAGACAGTTCCAAGCTCTACTGTGAAGGTCTGGGAAATGTTCAGAGTTGCCATCTATGGAGTTTGGTGCAGGATAAACTGGAACAAAAGGCCATCGTTACCCAAATTGCTTTGGGTTGGGCTGGTTGGGGTTGGTTTGTTTGTTTGGTGGTTTGTTTGGTGGTTTTTTTGGGTTTTTTTTTTTTTTTGTTTTTTTTTTTTTTTTTTTTTTTTTTTTTTTTTTGGTTTTTTTTTGGTGGTGGTGGTGGTGGGGTTTTTTTGTTTGGTTTTTTGGGGTTTTTTTTTTGTTTGTTTGGTTGGTTTTTTTGTTTGGTTTTTTCGCTTTTTGTTTGGGTTTTTTTGTAAGGTAATGTTTTATAGTACTCCAGGAAATATGTTGAAAAGGTCACCATGATCCATCAGACACAAGCAGGGAGGCTGGGGTTTATGCAATACCTTCCTTGCTCTGGGAGGGTGGACAGAGGGAAGGCCTGTTTGGGGGTACATCAGCATGGATCAGGGAGGTGACTCAAACCTGGGCTGGCCAAAGCCTTAGAATCATTGAATATTCTGGGTTGGAAGGGACCCACAAGGATTATCAAGTCCAGCTCCTGGTCCTGCAGAGAACACCTCCCCAAGAATCCCACTCTGTGCCTTGGCTCGTGCTGGTGGGCAGGAGCACACAGCTGACTGTGGTTTCGGGTGGAGGGGTAAGATGATCCGCAGGTGCTGAGGAGTATCCCTGTTCCCTGAGCTCCTGGAAAGCTGCAGACACTGATAACTGGTAAGGACACCAGCCAGGCATAAGACCTGGGGCTGGTAAACTGGTGTCTCCATTCTGCTGCTGCTTTCTGCTAAAGATAACAGCCTGTTACCAAGCTCTTCTTGCTGAAGTGATAAACAGCTGGCGAGATTCTCTCCCTTTTTTTGTCTGCACAACTTTTTATGCTCAGCACCAGGAAGGATTGGGCCAGAATGGAGAGATTTGGGGTCACAGTGCTGAGGCCGAGATGGGCAGCCAGGCAGGGCAGCTCCTCCTGGCTGATACAAAAATTAGCCCTCTGCTGGCCAGGCCAATGATCCGTGGTTATGGCGGTGTTGGGTATTCACTGGGAGAAGAGGAGGTGTAAAATGAAGCTTCTGAAGCTGGTTGCTATCCTGGATGCTGGTCAGACCCCACCTGACTGTGGTGGTTGTTTGGCCAGCTGAGCTGATGGAATTTATTGGGCTGTGCATGGACAGTCGTCTGTGGAAACATGGACATGAAGGACCTTCAGGGGGCATGAAATACAGCCTCATAGTAGAAACAGCTGGGCTGAACACTCTTTATTTCAACTATGAATCTTTGCTCTCAGAAGCAACGGATTCCACCCTTCATTAAACCAGAACCTGCTTTTTTAACATTATTATTTTGAGGAACACAAAAGACCTTTCCTTTTTAATAGCATTTTTAATTCATATTGTTAGGGTTGTGCAGGACACCCATTGCATGAGAAGCATAAAACATTAGATATTACCAGAATGTGGCATCTGCAAAGAGATGTAAATGCTGTGTCTCCATTTGGAGGTGTGGGAGCCACAGGCTTGGGTCCTTTAGTGACCACAGGAAATGGGAGACAGGCATTGCACAGACACAGAAGGTGACAGAGGTCATGGCCAGAGCTTCCCTGTTGAGTAAAAGCAACTCTGCTTGTACATGTTTTGATTTTAAAAACACAAAATGAGGCAAACCCACGCTCCTGGGTTTTTTATCTTTAGCTTGATACAGGCTGTAACCGACTGTTTCCATGAGTTTGTTGCAGCCATTCCAGACTTCAGGCACCTCAGCAGATAAAACTGTTTTGTAGGAGGTATTGTCACCTCAGATGCAATTTGGAGTAGAAGTGTTTGGTTTTGAGGGCTGCTCTGCTGGGAAGCCAAGGGCTGCAGGCAGGGCTGGGAGAATCACCTGTGTCCTGCCAGGAAAATGTGGTGGCAAGAGGGTGAAGGCAAGTATGGAAACAAATCCAGTTTTCAGGAACTCTTCAGTCATTTGGATTGAAGTCGTCAACACAGAAAAAAGGGGAGACTTCAGTAGATAAACCCCAGCAAGTGCCATTTTCTGCAGGTCTTGGATGATGTCAGTGGAATCTCTGTGGAAATCCAGGGATGAGGAAAGCAAGAAGAGCATCCCAGTGACTGCAAAGATGCAGGTGCTCACTCCAGCATCACCTCAAGCCCAGGGGACCAGAATGCCCCAGCAAAGCCTCACCTGTGCCTGCCCCTGTGCACAGCCAGAAGCAGGGGCTGGACAAGGTCCTGCACCAGCTCTGCCTAGCTCTGTCTAATCCAGCTGTACCCGGCCAAGAACAGGGTCCAACCCCAGGTTCAGCCTGTGTGATCTGGGAGAGATTTTAGCCTTGATCATCACAAACACACTCTATGCTTTACATCCAGAAATGGCCTGTGGATGGAGGATGAAGGACACAGACATGGGAGAAAACCCAAAAAATGCACCATGCAGCACCAGACCTTTAGGCCTAAGCAGTGTGGCAAGGGACAAATCCAGGTCAGAGCTTCCCAGCCTGTGCCTGTTGGTCCTCAGGAGGACAGTCAGGCTGAGGAAGGGGAGTGGGACAAGATCTTGTGCTGCCCTGGTGGCTGCTGGTGCAGGAAGTGATGGATGCTCATTCCCAGCCCTCCCTCAGTGGCATGAGCCCAGCAGTGTTCCAGCACTCCAGCACAGGCAGGGAGGCCCTGGCTGCCTTGGGCAGCTGCCTGATTTCCCTGTGCCTTGAGCCGTCCCGGCTGGATGCTCTCAGCTCCGACATGGTCTGGAGGAGAGAAAACAAGAGACATTCCTGCTGTGTGAGGGGAGCACAGGGAGCAGAGCTGTCCCACGGCACCGTACGTCACGTCCCGCTGACAGATCCTGGCTGCAGCAAAGAGGCTGAAACCCAAAAAGAGCCCCTTCCCTCACACGTGAAATGAATAGATGGGAAGGCCTACGTGCACCCACACCTCTGTGTCCTGTGCTGTGCCCCAGCAGAGGAGCTCAGCATCAGGAACGGGGTGGATGTGGCAAGGCTGGTGCAAAGATGCCAAGCTGGCTGAATCCTGCGTCTCCTCCATGCTGCGTGTCCCAGCTCTTGGCCTGCAGCTCCACGTGCATCTCCCATCTTCCACCACCGCTGGGGCCTGTCCCCATCATCTCAGAGAGCTTCTCCTCCTGGGAGGTGTTGCTAATAAGTTCCATGAGATGTTTTACCTCTATTTTTGGTTTCACATTGACAGAGGGCAGAGTTAGATTAGATTTTGGGAAGGAATTCCTGGCTGTGAGGGTGGGGAGGCCCTGGCACAGGGTGCCCAGAGAAGCTGTGGCTGCCCCATCTCTGGAAGTGTTTCAGGCCAGGTTGGATAGGGCTTGGAGCACCCTGGGATAGTGGAAGGGGTTAGAACGAGATGATCCTTCCAACTCAAATCATTCTGTAGTTATGATCTTAAGGTTTTATGATTTTCTATGAAGCACAGAGCAAAACGTCCCCATTAGGCTTGCTGGAATCTTCTTGTTGCTCTGCTGAAAGCCTATTTCTGCCCTACTTCTTCCCTTCCTCTTCCTTGGAGGAAACTGTATTTTATTTCCTGCTGGAGAAAATGGAGACCACATTTCATCCCCAGCCCTGAACACTGGGGAGTAAAACAGAGGTGGTGGACTAATGCCATTAAAATTTCTTTGTCCCCATGCCCATACTTCCATGTCTGCTCCCAGCCCAGGAGTGCTGAGTTTCCTCCTGGGTAGCAGTGCCCAGAGGGTGGGAAATTGGGGGTGAATTGTTGAAAAGGCTGTGTTTGCAACTCAAGTTGACGGCTCTGCTCTGAGGTCAAGGACCTGCTGCTTTTGCCAGCAAAAAGAGCCCAGATGTTTTTCAATTTACACAGGCGAGCTTGCCGAAGGCAGGTTAGCACTGTCATGCTGCACGTTTGAGAAGAACCCCTTCTTCCCCAAGTCCCTGGCATAAAACACACTGTGAAACAGGAGGTCAGAGTGCTGAAGTGATTTAAGAGCCTTTGCTCTGACTCAAGGATTTTGAAGGGGTCTTCATGTTTGTTGTGTTTCTAGATTCTAATATCAATGAGAGAATTAAATCATTATATTAAAACATCAAAACACTAATGCTTTGTTTTCATTGGCATGAACCAAAATGATCTAACTCAAAAGCCATGAAATATCAGCCTTTTTTTTTTTGCTGATGAATAATAAGATCTCTGGCTGCATGTGATAGTAAATTTAATAATGTCAGTGATTTGAAAGGTTTGAGTCCTAAATGTGAAGAAATGACTTTTACTCCCTCTACCCTCTACCTTTTTCCTCCCTCCCCCCACACTACTGTCAAGAAGTTTTGTGGTAAATAAGCCAAAATGTGTAGATTAGAGCCCATCTCATGTACCAGGTGAGTGCCAAACTCCACATACCCGGTGCAAACCTCCATCTCCCAGGTGGTCTGGATTTGCTTATAGCTGGGTCCTGTAAGCAGATTTAATATTTCATAAGCACTGCTCCATCTCATGCCTATATTATTGACACCACATGGAAGTCAGGAAATTGGTTCTTTCTGGGAACAGTTTGCAGAAATATGCAGCCTGTCAGCTCCTTTCTCATGGGGTGCATTAACAGAGGGGCTCGCAATTACAAGTAATGAACCTTCTCCAGATGTCTGCAGTGACTCAGCTCCAACTTTATCTTCGATGGACGAGATGGACTTGACAAGATCCATTATTTGTGGATATAATGTAACAGCTTCGCAAAACGTGGAATTCCCAATTATTGCAAGGCAGGGCGAGGTATTCGGTAGGAACGGGAACGCCGAGGTTTATCCACTGGATAAACAACAACGACAACCCAAAAGGAAAGAAGCTGTGCCATTTCCCCCCTCTTGAAACTCCCAATGTTCCCATGCTGTTTTAATTCTTCCTCTTTACGATACCGTTTATGTTACACACATTAAAGTTAAGTCATGTCTTTAATAAGATGGAAACTGGAAGTGAGATTTTGAAGGAAAAGGAGCTCGGAGTCCTAAATTTACTCTGCACTTGGAGGGAACAGAAAAAACAACAGAAAGGATGGGATATACCAAAGAAAGCAATTTTAATTGTCATCTTCCATGGAAAATTGAATCCAGTCGTTCCCCACCGCTGTGAGTGCCAACGTACTGTGCTATATATGGCTGGGTGCTTATTTTAGCAGTTCAGCTGCACAGAAAAAGTGCAACCAAAGTGAGATTTCTTGGGTAAAGTTCTGCCTGCAAATGATGCATGGGCTTTTCTGGGTTGTAAATTTAAAAACAGGTATTTCAAGGCCTGCGTCAGATAATTGGGACAAATCTCTTTTACTTTGGGTTTGACTAAGAGCGATAATTTCATGCTAATGCCCTCTTAAGGAATACTTGTCAGGCGTGGATAAAGAGATGCTGAATTATCTTTCTTTCAAATCAAAGGTCTCCTGGTAACCGAGTTGTAAGACTGAGGTCTCCTTGGGGAAGTATTTGTAGATCTTCTCAGGCTGAGCTGCAGGTTTGTTTGATGTGGATCTTCAAGATAAAATTACTGTGCTCCAGATGTTCCAGTTTAAATGTTTGTACATAGGGATTTCCTTGGTTGTTGAAGAGAGGAGACTCAAAACAGACTCGATCATTCATGCATCTATTCCTAGCACATATTTTGCTATGTTTGAGGAGGCAAATGTCAAGAGGAGCTTTTATAAACAGGCCTTTCTTTCTCAGAGCAGGGTTTGTTTACCAGGTAATGTGCAGAGCAGGCTTCTGCAGTGCTAACAGCAAACTGTGATAGTTTAAATCACGCCTCTCCCACTAGCTCCAAAAATTTTCCTTTCTGGTCAGGATGAGAAAATAAAAGGGGAAATTCTGCTCCCTACCTGCCAAGGGTGAGATGTTCTCTGCCTGCATCCCCGCTGGTGGCTGTTGCATCTTCTGCAGTGCCTTTTTCCAGATGTGGGAAAGGCTGAGCTCTGGGGATGCTGGACCCAGCCTGGCCTCAGGTGGTGTTGATCCATGAAACCCTGCTTCCATCCCTGCTGCAATCAGGCTCTTTTTCCCCCTCAGGGTCTCCTGGGGCTCAGGACATTAATGCTTTCTCAAAAAGAACTCACTCAATATTGTTCCAGCAGCACACAAACTCTGTTGGCACTAGGGAATTTTGTCCCAATTTAGGAAGGAGCAGAGACCTTTCCCATGTGGTTTTGTGCCAGGGAGGAGGCAGTGGGCTTGCTTCCCTACTGTGACTCTTCCTGGGCGTCCTCAGCAATTTGGGGCAGTAACGTGTCTCCAGGCAGCAGCAAACATCTGTGGAGACAAATGACTTCAAAGGGTGGCCGATAATTATCAAAAGGAAAAGCCAGCTCTTTGTAAATAAGAACAAAAAACAGCCTCCAGCAGGATGGGCTCTATCCTGATGCCAATTTTGGTGGCATTACATGCAGCAGTGGGGAGCAGGGCTGGGTCCCCTCTTTTGGGTGTCTGCAGAAGTCAATGTAAGGAGTTGTGCTGTTTAAGGGGGAACAAGGGGCTGGTTCAGCAGTTCCTATTCTCATCTGGTCATTTGGTTTGGCCTTGACATCCCAAGTGATGGCTTTGCCAGCCTGAGATACAGAAGAGGGGTTTAATTCTTCACTTCCATGTAGCCACAAGCCCTGGTTTTGACAATAATTCAGAAATTTGGGGAAGAACAGACAAACTAATTAAACAGTGAGGCAGAGCAGATGCAGGGACAGGAGGATGAGGAACAGAGTGGTGGAAAGCAGCCCTACCCTGAGGCTGGTACCAATACTCTGTGCCCCTCAACAAGGCAGGGAAGGGGCTGTAAAGCCCCGTTTGAGGTGAAAGCCCGAAGCAACTGCAGTTCTCCCCACCTCCCGAAGGAAGAGGGAAGTGAGCACCGCATGGAATTGCAAAACACACCGCTGCTGCAGCACGCTCCCCTCTCCCTTCTCCATGCGCGCAGCCCAGCGGTGGCCACAGGCAAGGTGACCCCGCTGCCTACAGCCCCCTGCACCCGGCACACGTAGCGATCTCCAGCCGGAGCATCTGGGGCTCAGGCTGCCTCCTTCCGGGCACCTCATCCCTCTCCATCCATGGTGGTGGTCTGGGATGAGCCTGCGGCCGCAGAGCGCAGCATCTGCCGGCGACAGGAGCAGCGCTGCCGGCCCCGGGCTGCGAGCGGGCGGCCTCGGCGGATGTTTCCCAAGCGGCTCGAGGCGTTTGTAGTGAGGAAGGAATGTTCTTCCTGTCCCGCCCCATCCCCTTTCAAAGCCCTGCGTTTCCCAGCCAGCCATATGATTGCCTTCCCAACTTATTCTTCCCTTCAGCTGCATTTTACTATTGTAGGGGTTTCTCTAACCTGTAGTGATAGAGGCACTCTTTATGCTGTCCTTGGGGAAACATTGCCCTGCTAAACCCACCGGAGAAGAGCTCATCTCCTTGCCCAAGTGAGGGGTTCACCTGCAAAGTGCATGTGGACACCTCGGTGACCTTTTTGGATACAGCCCTTGGAACAGGTTTTCCAGAGAAGCTGTAGCTGCCCCTGGATCCCTGGAAGTGTCCAAGGCCAGGCTCGATGGAGCTTGGAGCAACCTGGGATAGTGGAAGGTGTCCCTGCCCGTGGCAGGGGGTGGAACAAGATGGTTTTTCAGATCCCTTCCAACCCAAACCATTCTGGGATTCTGTGATTTGTCCCTGCTCAGGCATGTCCACGTGGACACCTGAGACTTGGGCTTTCATTCCACCATTTTCCACTGGAGTGGCAGGAAATCTGCTGTCTGGGTGGTCTTTTAAGTGCTGCTGAAATCCAGACACAGCAGCCCTCACCCTGAAGAAAGGCAAGACTGTTCCATTTTCTTGTTACTGCTGCCAAATTTTGGACCCTCATTCTCCACAGCCAGAAGAAGAAACACATCACCCAGTCGAGGGGCCAGCATGGAGGGCAAGCAGAGCAGCTCTGTGCTGGTGCCTGTCCTTGGCAAGGTGACCTGCTGTGCATGGTGACAGCCCTGTCCCAGTTCCTGAAAGCTGCTCTGGGTGTTGCTACAAGCTCCTGGAGTTTAGTCCAAGTTTTGTTGCAGTGCTATGGCTGTCAAATCGTGCCTGGCCAGAGGATGGCTTGATAAACTGAAGACCTGAGGAGAGTAAAAAAAAAAAAGAAATGAAGAAATAAAGAAGAAACAAGAAGCACAAGAAGGGTTTTAGCCCAGAGATGTGATCTTTCCAAAACTGGGCAAGGAAAGCTTCTTGATGCTGCAGGATTTTAGACTTACCTGTGGATGATAAGATGCATTTTTGTTTGGTTTAATTCTGACTTCTGCTTTCAGCATGTGATGATTTTTAAACCAAAAATATGCTAGAAACTGAGCTGCACTTCTGCTATTCTGCACAGGCACAGAAACATTTGGTGTGTGCAGGTGCTGACAAAAACAGTGGGAAAGTCACAGGCTAGGCTCCAAAAACTTGAAAGCTCTGTTTTACAGTGGTTACAGTGACCTTGCATGTGTGAGAGAGAGGAGGTTTGAACCTCTTCACAATATCCACTCCAACTGCAGTTTCCCAAAGAGGAAGATCTTCCCTGGGAGATTCCACAGGGTGAAATACTCTCACTGCAGCTGAGGGCAGAGGTTGTGTTTAAGCAGCAGGGTGAGGAGCAGGCTCACTCAGCCATCCCACGTGCAAGAAAAGCAGCTTGAGACCTTCTTGCCTGATTTTACAGCAGCTCACAGGACCATGGAGTTGCTGGATGTGTTTTTGTAACCCCCCCACCCAGAGGTGATGAACATGAGGGCACTGAGCCCTCTGCCCACTTGGCAGAGAGAGCAAGTGATCGAAGCATCTGGTGGATCTTCAGGGTGAGCTTTGAGAGCAAAGCCCTTGGACACACACACAAAAGTGGTGCCTGCCAGCAAAAAACCTTGGATTTTTTTAGGATGGGAAGATCATCTCAGGATTGCCTCATTCCCACAACCTCAGCACAAACTCAGCGCACACCAGAGCAACACAGGAGAGCGCTCTGAAAAGAATGGGCTTTGCATTTTTGCCACCTCTCAAAGCTCATGTAAAGGATTCCCTGGGGAATGTAGTCCTGGCTCCATCCATACTGACTGCACAGTCACTCCTGGCATTGCCACACCTTCCTTTGTCCAAGTGTGGATGTCTGTGGCTTTTATGTCCCAAAAGGGACAGTCCTCCACTCCATAGCTGTGTTTTCTTCACTGAGTGGATTATCTGCTTCACTCCTGAGGTGAAAACCAGCATACATGCAAAATGAGCAAAATTGGTTTGGGGGATGAAATCAGACAGGGAATGATGGGGTGGAAAAATGGCAAAAATAATGGGAAAACCAGCCTGGCAGTGTAAATATAATTCTTAGGCCTAAGAACCAGCAGGTGACAAACAGGTGCAATTTTTCTGGGATAAAAGGAGCTGTCCCACTCCAAGTAGGGTAAAAAACGTGCCTGTGGTTGGGTCTCTCTCCATTTAAGCCACCTGTGTGGGAGACTGACGCCACGAAGGCCAGTCCCCAGGTGCCCCTGTGCCTCGTGTCACTGTCCTTGGCTGGCCAGAGGTCCCCTTTGTTGCCTGGTGTGTGGCACAGGGGGCTCAGAGCCCGGCACGGCCGCGCAGCCGGAGCAGCAGGACTCCCACAGCCCCGTCCCGGAACACTTTGTCCTTGGATCCCGCTCGCGGTGCGAGGACAAAGGCCTACGAGCCAACATAAATCATCGTTTGAAGTCTGCAATGACAGCATGGAGAAACACTAATGGGATCATTTAATAAAATCCACATTGTTTCCATCGGGAAGCTGAATAAACAGCGCTATCAGGAGCTGCCTCAGCCAGCCCTTGAAGGCCGGCGGTGCGTGCTGTTGGGATCGTGCTCCTTGCACGTGGAGGGAGGCAGGGAGCTGGATCGAAGGATTGATGAATCAAACAGTAGTTTGGCTCTGGGATGGCCCACATGGAAGCTGGGATGCTGCACAAGCACACCCTTCCCTTCGGGGGGGGGTGAGCTGGCCACCTCCTCCAGCCCAGCTGTAGGTGAGGGATGCACAGAGGAATGTGTGACGCCTCTTGTTTGCGTTCACCCTCTCATCCAGGGAGGACCCTGGGTCCCTCTGTGGCTGGTCCTGGCTGAGAATCCCCCTCACTGCTCTTGCTGGGAAAAGCAGCTCGGTTAATCCGTGCCAGCTTCATTTCTTCCTGCCCACTGTTGTTTGGGGACTGCCAACCTCCTGTCCCTGCTTGACACATCTGGAGTAAGGCTGGGTGTGGGCATGTTCGTGGAATCACACAATCCCAGAATGGTTCAGGTTGGAAGGGACCTTAAAGCTCATCCAGTCCCACCCCTTGCCATGGGCAGGAACACTTTCCAGTATCCCAGGTTGCTCCAAGCCCATCCAGCCTGTCATTGAACGTTTCCAGGTTTGGGGCAGCCACAACATCCACATCCACGTCCACAAATATTAATGAATTTTGGCCTTGAGCCGGCACCTAAATCCATTCCTCCTTTATTTATCTGGTTATAAGATGCATTATGATCCAGGGGAATCAAGGAGTTCTCAACACCTACCCTTGTATCTCAGTTCTTGGAGTCATGTGACTGAGAATTTCAATGTTTGTTTAAAAACTTTTCTCAAATAAGGTGTGAAGCCTGAGATCACTTCCAAAACTCAAGAGATACCAAGAACAGACAACAGGCTTTTTTAAAATGTTGGGGTTTGAGTGAGTGTCACAGTTTTGGGGAGTTTCAGGTGAGGATTCCACAGCCCCACCAGTGCCAAACCTTCCCTTCTTCATCAAAAGGGAGGACCTCATCCCTCCCTTTTCCCCCTTTCCCACCTTAAAGAAGTAGCTGAGGAAGCTGGAGCCGGTGCTGCTGATGCCATCACACTCCTGGAATTTTCTTGGCAAGTCTGGTTTTTCTCCCATTTCTGTCCCTGCTGACTTCATCCTTTCATTCCCTCTCCTCCTTCTGGAGGTCTTGGTGGGCTCCATCCTCCAAAACCTCAACTGGCCTTTCAGGAAATCTACCATTTCTTCCTGTGAGTCCTCAGCTGAAACCTCATAGCAGTTGCCCCTTTAAGTGAGACCAAAATCCTCAATTTATATCACTTCAACTTATTTCTGACTCCCACAATTAGTTATTCTTGCATTGATGACCTCCCATTTTCAATCATGGGTCTGTTGCTGTGACATTCAGTGCATTAAACTACCCTCTGATTCCCAGGGGGTCTCCTGACTTTCCTTAATGTTTGGGTTTGGATTCTGGTGGAGTTTTCATCAGATTTGGACCAGAAGGTGTTGGACACTGGAACAGACTCCCCAGGGAATGGTCACAGCCCCAAGGCTGATGGAATTCAAGGAGTGTTTGGATAAGGCTCTCAGACATATGGTGGGATGTCCTGTGCAGGGCCATGAGTCAGACTCATGATCCTTGTGAGTCCCTTCCAGCTCAGGATATTCTCGATTTGTTGGAGTCAGTCATGGATATGGACAGGACACCTCAGGGTGGATCCCTTTCTCTGCTCTCTGGTATTCTGCTGTTTCCTGGCTATCTCCAAGAAAATTGCTCTGCACTAATCTTTTTTTATCAATTGCAGCAGCTTGCTGGGTTTTCTTCTAAATCTTCCAGATGTCTTTGATCAGCCATGCAAAACACTGAGGTGTTTTTATTTTCTCCTGAACTTTACTTTTCTCTTGAATAAAAAGTGCAGCCACGCTTGCTTAAGTGGCTTTCTTGAGACAGTGCCACCTTCCTTCCTATCTTGTGGACCATGTTTTGCCTTTTAATTTCACCAAGGTGAGACCTTGGTCAGACAGGGTCAGGTGGTTTCTGCACTTTGATCCAGCAATGGGTCTGGGATTTCCAGCCCTAGGCTCCTTGGACTCTAGTACCAAAAATGGATCATAACTGCACATAGCAGCCAAAAAAAAACCAACAAAAAAACCAGAAAAGAAAAAAAAAAGGCAAAAAAAAAAAAGCAATTAACTTCCTGGGTCCATCATTAAACCCAGACACAAATCCAGGGGATTTAGACAATGCTGTCAGCAAGGTGGAGGTTGTTCCTGCCCTGCTCCACCTCCTCAGAGCTCTGGGAACAGCACATGGCAGAATAAGCTGATCTTTATGAGAATTTTCTGCTTGGTTTATTAACCATTTGGCAGCCTTCATCTGCCCAAAATGACACTGTAACTTAGAAGAGCATAAAGGAAAACAGAAGAGAGAAAGAAAAATCTTTGTTGAATCTAATTAGTTGAATCTAATCAAGGGCTAAAAACACAACCATGCTCGAATTATAACTGCGTCATTATTTCTTGACTGTAGGGCAGAGTTAAAGAAAGAATATCCTGAATGAACACACCCTGGACTGGTTTGGATTTCTTTCCCATTGCAATTTAAATCTGATTTTTCTGACCCTAGCTCCTGGGGCTTGGGATGAGTCCAACATCTCTGTAATGGTGTTACTCCACCTGCAGCTTCCACTTCAGCCTGGATCTGTGTTTAAGACTGCTTATTTTTCAAAACTGCAACAAAATCATGGAATCACAGAACAGTTTGGCTTGGAAGGGACCATAAAATCATCTTGTTACAATCTCCTCACATGGTCAGTGTGCTACCCACTTGATCAAGTTGCTCACGGCCTCAAAATCCAAAGACCCCCTCCAGGACCAGACCCCACTGTGGAAGAACAGGCACCAACACCTATCAATGAGGTGGCTTCAGCTCCAAAAGCATGGGGATGGATTTGGGAGTAGTGCCATGCATTAGCTGGGGTTCACCTGCTCCCTTCGCTGCCCTCTCTTTGCTTCATCCTTCTGCTGTCCTGGTGACTCGAATCCCACTGCACCATGCACATCCCCACCTGTCACCAAATCCACTTTTTTTCTATACTCTGGATGAAAGTGGCAGCAGAGGGGTCAGTAGAGCCATAAATGAGGTCTTAGGATTCATTTTGGCCAGTGTCTAGGCTTGAGGACTGGATAAATCACACAGTGAGTACACTGTGATCCACGAGTATCATTTTTGGATACATAGAACCTTCTGCATGATGAGGAGTATCAACCATTGGAGCGAGTGGCCCAAGGAGGTTGTGCAGTCTCCATCCTTGGAAGTTTTTGAGCCTGACTGGATAAAGGTCTGGGTTGAGTTAAGAGGTCAGATTAGGGACCTCCTGGTGCTCCTTTCAGCTCAAGTGGAGTTGTTTTTATCAGATAATGGGTTGGACTTGATCTTAGAGGTATTTTCCAACCTAAAAGATTCTATGATTCCATAATTTTCCAGACCATGTGGCCACCTACAGTTGATGCTCCCTGTGACACCTTCAGCTCGGTCCCTAAATGTGGTGGAGTCCAGCACAGCAAGTGCATGAACTTCTTCTTGTGCCCTGGTCCCAGCTGGGAACTTCCCTGGGCGTCTGGCCCTGGATATCAGGGTTCTCCCTCAGTGGTGGCCATCCCATCACTCCTCATTCACAGCTGTCAGAGGCAAGGACAAGTCTGAAGGGAAGAACAGACAGAATCCAAGTGGTCTCCACATCTCAGGGCTGAAGGTAGTCCTTAAGATGTGTTGGCATGGCATGGAAAACATGGACTGGATGAGCATGGCCTCAAAAATCCAGCCAGCATAGCATCCATAGCATCTCTCTGGGATTTGGGTACAGCTGCACCAGGAAAGGAAACAAGGCCTGAGGGAATTCTTACCCTCTTGCGTGAAATCATTTTGGACTTTGAAGCAAAAGGGAATCCCAGAATGGTTTGGGTTGGAAGGGACCTTAAGATCACCTCATTCTACCCCCTGCCATGGCAGGGACACCTTCCACCAGACCAGGTTGCTCCAAGGAATGTGTGATGGGAATTCATGACGTTATGCTTAAAGGCTGTCTTCCCTCCCTCAGCAGGAGCATGGCCCTGGGACACTCAGACCTCCAGGGATTGCTCCCACATTGCTGAAAGTGCCAAAGCTCAGCCTGAGCAGCAAAAAGAGCCAAAAACCCTTCAATCAGAGAGGACCCTGCTGATAAGAACAGACCCTGTCTGGGGCTGGGGTGCACTGGAGGAGGGCGTAGGGTATCATGGGCTGAAGAGGAGCCAGCAGTGCTCTGCCTTTTGTGAGCAAAACACACATCAGGCTTGCAGGAAGACATGCAAAGTTATCCATCTGCTCCACACAGCTCCAGGAAGACCTCAGCTGGATATTGAATCCAGCTTTTGGCACCACACTTGAGAAAAGATGTGGAGTCCTTGGAAAGGATCCAGAGGGGAAGAACAAAGAGGAACAGAGCTCTAGAAAACATGACCTGCGAGGAGACACTGAGAAATTTGGGGTTGTTTAGTCTAGAGAGGAGAAAAAGGAGGGAAAAATATGATAACACCCTTCAAGTATTTTGGATTTCCCCACTGGATGGGAGATAGGAAGCAGTTCCTTTGTGTCTGCTGGGGCCAGCAGATAAAGTGATTAGGCTAAGGGCAAGGGTGACTGAGGTCAGACTTTGGGAAACATTTTCCAAGGGCGAGAACCAGGATTCCTGTTGTGGGAGGAGGTGGAAACTCCATCACCAGAGGTTTTCAAGAACAAGTTATTTAGCCATGTGTCTGGACAGACTGGTGGATGAGAAGACCTGCAGGGATTGGACCTCCGAAAGTCTCTCTGGCCAGTCCTGTCTCATGTGAATTCCCTCTTGTTTTGCCCATGTGGATTTCTAAAAGAGACAGAGAATCATCCTATCTGCTGGAAATCACATCAACAGCTACTTCCACTTCTCACAAAAGTGCTACCCCAGCAGCTCTGGAGAAGGAGTGAGGACAGGGCTTCCCAAAGCACCAATGCTTGGGCCACCTGCAGTCAACATCTCCAGGCAGGAATGCTGAGGCTTGCAGGGAAGCTGGACGCTGCTGCTGCAGAGCCGGGTGTTGGAGGAAAACAGTCGTGTCAGGGGCAGGAGGTGCTGTGGGTGGTTTCATTGTAGTTGTTTTTGTAATTTATAGCTGGTGAGCCTGGAGTCTGGGAGGAGTGTTCCTTTTTATGCTCTTTTGAATAAATCCAAATAAATAAATTCAGGGAGAATCTCTTAGGCAACCAGGGCCCGGCCAGCATATAGCTGTTAAGATTAATATCTGCCTCTTGGACTGCGCCAGAGGACCAGAGAGGGAGCTGGCAGGGATCTCAAAGCACTCTGTAGAATGTGTTGGAAAGTCTGGCGAGTTATATGGTGGGAACTGAGGCATTGGGCAAAACCAGTCCCAGCGGAGGGTGAAATACGGGACATTCCAGCCCAGAGTGTTTACCTTGAGCAAAAGCTATGAGCATTTTTAAAAGGAGAGGACATCCCAGCTGGGAAAGTCACACTGCTTTGCTCAGCCCTGAAAATGCCACCATTATGTAGGGTGGGGGGGAACATCATCCCCCTCTGTCTCTTTGGATGTGCTGAGAAGGGGAGTGAGAGATAAACCAGGCGGTCCTGGGCTCACTGCATCACCACCCTGGTTTTAGCAGATGGAGGAGGACACCAAGGGTTGAACAGAACAGCCAAAAGACCAAATTCTTTTGGAGGGGAACAGGGTGCCGCCAGTAAAATGTCACCGCCCAGCTGAAGCAGTGACAGAATAATGGATAAGGGTGAGCCCCGAGGAAATTTTGGATCCTGAACGCTCTCAGACGCTGTGTTCAATAATTTTATGACACGGGTGTTCAGGGGAGTTTCTCCCGGAAACATTTGTTTTATAAATGGCTCATTTTCTAATTACATTCTGCAGGGCTGAGCAGCAACAAGAAAAAGGAAGGGGAAAAAAAAAAAAAAAAAAAAAGAAAGGGAGGGCCACGAGTCCTGCCAAAGCTGACTTGACGCACGCTTGCTGCAGCTTTCACTTTGATGTGAATCAGAAACATCCCCCGAACGCAAGTGATCGCCCTGGAGGGAGATCTCCCACACAGGGAACCCTGCACCTGTGGGACCAGGAGCAGTGGGGTGGCCGAGATGGCTTTAACAGGGTGTGCCCATGGTAGGGGGTCCTCGCTGCGGGCGGTCACGGCCACTCTCCACAGGCTTCCCAGCGAGCCTGGCCTGGTTCCCTCCCACACAAACCATCTCTGTGGTCGCCTTGCTCTTGATTGAAGAGGGCATTTGCAAATGGATCCCATTGTGGGGCGGTGAAGGAAGAGTTAACCACTTCCTTCCAAAAAAACCAAGGAAAAGGCCATCGTTTCCTGACACGGGGCAAGAGGAGCCGAGCCGAGCAGCAGGGGACGGCGGGGTGACCCTCGACCGTCCCCTTCAAAGGAGCAGGGAGAGGTTAGAGCTGTACTGGCCCCAACCACCTCCTCTCAGCCCCTGACAGAGGAGTTTTTGGCTCGGTGCTGTGAGCCCAGGTATCCCGCAAAGTCGGGAAAGAGCAGCTTTAAAGGATGGGGGAAAGAAGGGAGGTGAAGGACACGGCCCTTCTTCCCGCTGGAAGGGAATCTGGTGGCCACATGTATCCGAGTCCTCCTGCTTGATGATGATGATGAAAGATGTCATGCTAGGAAACTCTGGAGATCAGAGGCACGCGGACCACATACCGGCATTTCAACACGAGAACACAGCTCCCAGCGCCTGCCCAACCTCGGAATTTGCACCTTGTAACACTAGGAATGGACATCTGTAGACGAAAGGAAACCCCTGGTGTACACACGGGTTTTATGGAGCAAAGGGGGGGCTCTTTCATCCCTTCAGGGCTGCCCTGCTGCCAGCTCTTCCCTGTTGGATGAGAAATCCAAGTTTTAGCAGCGCTGGTGTGTGTGTGCCTACGTGCATGGGTACACCCGTGTGTTATTCTGGGATTAGGAATCTTTTCCAGGCTCAACAGCAAAGGGTGGCACATGGCAGCTATTGTCCTCGCTCAGCCAGGGTGAAGTCGGGGGAGCTCACAGATGTCCTGACCATATTTAGCTCTCAGAACAGGATTCATTTAGTTTAGCTGAATTTTTTTCTTCTTCTTCTTTTCTTCTTTTTTACTTTTTTTTCTTCTCTAAGGAAGAAATTTCTGGCTGGCTGACAGGGAAGTTGCAAGTCACAAGTTTCAGGACCAGTAAAGTTGTTGCTCATCCTGGAGAAAGTCTCAAGAAATGGCCGTTTCTCAGGAGAAGGGCAAGATCCTGGTGCTCACCAGAGCCAGTCTGGTTCATTGGTCATCTCTGATGAGGGAGCTGTTTCATACAAAATCAGGAATTTTGGCTGGGCCTTTTCTGAGCAAGCACTGCCATCTTGTCCTGGCCCTCCACTCATGTGGGGGGACAGCATTCCCCAGAGCTATTCCTTCTACCAGCTGTTTGCAAGCCTGCCCCCTTAATGAAAATAAGAGGGAGGAAAAAAAAAATCCCCAACCCAGTGACCCTCGTTCTCCTTGCCAGATGAGCTGTTCCTCAGAAACACCTGTCTGGTAAATTAGAGTGGGAATTGTAAACGCCAAGCACAGCATATTTTCCTTCGCCACCAATATATTGGAGTTGCATATGGTGCCCTGGGGAAAGGGGCTTGTTTCAAGTCAGATTTTCAAATCGTGAGCAAATCCTTGGGAGAGAGATTCACTGATTTACAGTGGAGCTTGAGAACATATCACCATACCATGCTTCCAGTGAGGAAAACACAGAGCAGGAGCTGGGGGTATTCACCAGGACCAGGACCAGAACCAGGAGCAGAACCACCTTTCTGGCCAGGTCGATGAGAGGAGGACGTTACCAAACAAACAGAGGTTGGAATTAGAACCAGGGTGATTTCCTACTCAAACACAGCTGAATTTTAATCATTATAAATTAAAACCCAGAAGGGGTCCCCTCTGCACTCAGATGTTTGGGTTTAAGGCCAGGGAATGGCTTTAGCCACACACAAATTGCCAGCCCTGGTGGGAAGGGAAGAGAAGGAGCAGGAACACCAAGGGGTGGTTTAATGTCCCCTTTTTTGTCCCCTTTTTCCTGTCCCCAGAAGTGATGGGTCTGACCAAGCCCACCATGCCAGAGATGGGAATTCCCATCCAGGAGCCGTGCAGGAACCCTTAAAACACACACATACACATAAAGGCAAAGTGACCGAGGTTTTCGGATCATTCCTGAATAAATGTTAATGCAAATAAAAAGCATTTAGGTAAGTGTTTTGTCGTTGGGTCCCTTCCTGGCTGGAGTAAGTGATTGTTCCAGATTTATGCACTACGTGTTGTTTTTCTTGGCACTTTCTGCAGCACCGTGGTCTCCGAAGGCTTGCAGTTTTAGGGATACTTTTTTTGATATTTAAAGAGAGCCTTTTGGCTGAATTCCACGCACTGCCTACAGTCACAGATGCTAAAACTTCTTTCCAGTGACTGCCATGAATCAGGCAACACCTTTGTGCTTAACATCTTGCCCTCGAGTTGACCCAGGGACCAATGGATCCCCATTCCAGGATGTTGAGGTTGTGGTTTCCCCAAAAAATTGTGTGTGGATAAGTCCAGTAAAGCTGGAGCAGCCTGGAAAGCCACTGCCTCTAACAGGTACTGGCTGCAAGAATTCAATAAAAAATAATAATCATTCAATTTAAAAAGTTGATATAGGTTATTCAGTGAAAAAGAGAGCAAATACCTAGGTATGTATTTCTATATATAAAATGAGAAAAGGAATTTTTTTTCTGAGTATGGGACATTAGCAGGGTTCTGTGGAAGGGAATAATTGAAGGGCAACATGGAATTGTAGAATCATAGAATCAGCTAAGTTGGAAGAGCCCTCTAAGATTGTGAAGTCAAACCATTAACCCAGCACAGCCAAGCCCACCATTAAACCATATCCTTACGTAATAATATAATAATAATTATGCAGTAACATAATATCATCTATTGGAAAGTATTATAATAATGCATAATAATAGAATATAGAATAATATGTACAGTATAAGAAAGGTAGAGAGGAATCAAGGGAAGGACAGGTATTTTCAGTTATTACCAAAAATGGTGTAACAGATTATTTTTTAGATTTTAGTTTGCTAAAAGAACTTTGTATGTCAAGTTCAGGGGTTTATTTCCCTGTCAAAGCCTCCAAGGGGAAGGAGAAAACATGGATGCTGCTCCCACCTATCCCTGCTCCCAGGGCCAGGCCACGCTGCTTCATCCGCTCATTACCAAGCCTGCTAATTTTATTCCTGATTATTTATGTTTTTTCATGAGCGGCCATTAAATGTTCATTTGTTAAAGGCTTAACACATTCCATTACACCACAAAATTTATATTTGTAACAAAACGATGTCTCAGAGTGATTCAGAATTAAATTAATGTGACACGGCCTATTTATCAATATGGCAGCTGGGCTGCTCGGGAACGAGGGATGATTTAGTGGCCTGGATGTGTGCAAACCTATGGGCTCTGCCCTGGTATTTCTCTCATACTGCAGAGAAACTGATAAAATAATCCTCCAAAGTACCTCGACATATGGTTTAGATCATCAAAGAGAAAAATACTTGTGAAAGCACAAAGAAGGAAACCAATAAACATGTACATCTTACCAGTTAACTCCCTCTGTAGGAAATGTAAACCATGAAGGATGGTGGGGTTTGAGTCAAATTCTGTCATTTGTGTATTTTTTTAATTACAGTAACATGCTGTCTTAAATTACAGCCCATCCATGCAGACAATGGCAGTGCAGGGAGGAGGCAGGAGCTGGTGCAGATCAGCAGCTGATTTACACCAGAAAATGACCGAGCCCGTTCCGGCCGCTGCCCCTCCAAACCTGGAATAGAATGGTTTGGGTTGGGAGGCGCTTTCAGAGGTCATCTGGTCCAAACCTGTGTGGGTTTGTCACCCTCCTAGGCCTCACTGGGTTGTTTTTACTATAAGAAGAAATTTATGCTACAGTGCTAAGTTTTGCAGTCTTTTTGTATTTTAAAATAAGCACCGTTTCCTTGTACATAAGATTTAATGTTTCTTTTTGGAGAGGAGCAAGGCTAAAATCAACCTGTGTAGTGGCAGATTCACATCAACCTTTGCCATGCATTTGATCAGCTTCCTATTCTTTTAAAGAAATTGAAAATCTTCATATACTTGTGATTTGCTCTACCACGCACCAGACTTTAGGTAGTGATATAGATTAAGCATACTAAGATTATTAAAAAAAAAATACACCTCCTTTGGCAACACCGCGTTAAGTCAGCAACCTATTTTCTAGCGTGCAATGAAGTAAAAATAAAATTCTCCTTGCATTTTATTTGCGTATTCCAGCACCAAATTAAAGCAGGAAATTAAGTGAAGCACATCAAGACTCCTGGGGCACTGCTATACCACACCTGAATTAAGATTATCCCAAATTTTCCAAACTAAACTGGATGATTGCAAACATTTATGAAATTGCAAGTGTCAGACACTGTGCATAGTACAGATGAGGTCAGGAACAGATAAGTCTTTCCTCTGGTGTAATTCTCTTTATTTTTCCATATCTTTTCAGCCACATGGAAATTATTCTCACTTTTGAATTTCGATGTGTTGGAAGATCTTCTTTGCCACGATGTGTTTCAAATACTTTTTACTCTAGAATTCTTCATGGGTAAGTCAGCCATTTCCCACCGATTTTCCTCTGGATTCTTTTATATTTTGTCATGTCAAACTTTGTGGTTACAGCAGCGCAGGAGTTATTTGTGGCTTCCCTGAACACCCTCCATTTCCTAGAAGACAATGTCTGTCACCTGCAGCAAGCAGGGAAATTTATGGAGCGCATCCCAAGATCCATTTGTGATGATGTCACTCTCTCTAAATGGAATGACTCCTCCACTTATTGTCAATATTTCAAATGGGAAGCATCAAGCTCAACCTTAAATGGATTCCACTTGGATTTTCTTCTCATCGATCACATAGATAAGTGCCATCATTTTGTTGTCCCACAGTCTCAGTCTTTTGGAATAAAGAAATGGGATTTCTTCCAGCTCTGCTCTGCACATGTCAGTCTGAGCTCAGCCATGAAATTCCTCCTTTGTACCCCACCATTGCACCCCAAATCCCAGCACGGATCCAGGATGTGAGCCCAGACCTCACAGAGACCCCACCACACGTTTTAGCCTGGAGAAAAGGAGGTTCAGGGGGGACCTTGTGGCTCTGCACAACTCCCTGACAGGAGGGGACAGCCGGGGAGGGTCGGGCTCTGCTCCCAGGGAACAGGGACAGGACAGGGGGAAAGAGCCTCAAGTTGTACCAGAGGAAGTTTAGATTGGGCATTAGGAAAAATAATGTCATGGAAAGGGTTGTAAAACATTAGCACAGACTGGGCAGTGTTGCAGTCACTGTCCCTGGAAGTGTTCAAAACACATGTGGATGTGGCACTCAAGGACATGGTTTAATTGTGAACACGGGGGTGGTGCTGCACTGATGGCTGGACTTGATTATCCTAAAGGTCTTTTCCAGCCTTAACAATTCTATGATTCTGCCTCTTGTCTGCTTGTTTTCAGCAGGTTTAATTGTATCTGGTAACTAAAGACACTGCTTTTACATCACCCTTGTCTTTGATTTTTAATATCGTGGAATCCCAGAATAGTTTGTGTTGGAAAGGACCTTAAAGTTCATCCAGTTCCAGCCCCTGCCACGGGCAGGGACACCTTCCACTATCCCAGGGTTCTCCAAGCCCTGTCCAGCGTGGCCTTGGAAACATCCAGGGATCCAGGGGCAGCCACAGCTTCTCTGGGCATCCTGTGCCAGGGCCTCCCCACTCTCACGGGGAAGAATATGTAACCTGCTGGTCTCTGAAGGAGATGGGAAATTCTCAGGCAATGCAAGGAAATACAACTGAAAAAATTCCTTTTTTAGCAGGAATATACAGATTTGCCACCAAATCTACTGAAAAACACAGCTTTTATTTACCCAGAGTAACATTTAGAAACCCCAAACCGAGGCATAGAGAGGAGTTTGGCAGCACAGTTTCTACGCTTACTGATTTCACACCAAAATGAGGAAAATCCATTAGCAGCTGGAAATCCTCCTGACCCGGGGATTTCACCTGCAATTAGAGAAAGCCGACAACTGTGTTAACCATCTGCTATTTCTTTTCTGAGGACGATCAAACGCTCGAGAAAAATGCTCCTTTTGTAAAGTGTTGTCGGGGGAACAAGTGCATGACGTGGGTCTGTATTTATCTAGGAAAGCAAATAAACCTCTCGTCTTGCAAAGGGAATTAGCTGGAAACTCCCGAGGACAGAAATCATGTGTGAAGTCAGCTGCAATCCCCGTTTCGGGGTGTTCATGGCCTCAGTGTGTTGCTGTTGTGTTTTTCTTCAGTGCGCACCTGATGGGACCAACGTCATTCAAATGCTCTGCAGTTCCTTGTTCTCCAGCCAGGCCCCCACGTCAGAACGTGCACCTCGAAGTCTTTAAATCCTCAGTCCCTTCTGGTGTTTTAGTTTTTGCTTTCTGCCCTTATCTCGGGGCAACTTCGTTTTGTAATGTGTTTTTCTAAACAAAATTCACGCACCATTCCGTGGCTGCCAGTGCTTAGTCACAATGCTGTAAGAAAACTGGTGGACACTTGCTGGAAGAAAAAGGGGATTTTTCATAAATGGGCATCCTGTTTTATTTTATTTTGTTTTGTTTTATTTCATTTTATTTTGTTTTGTGGTTTTTTTTGGGTTTTTTTTTGGGGGGGGGTCTTTTTTTTTTGTTTTGTTTTGTTTTGCTTTGTTTTGTTTTGTTTTGTTTTATTTTTTATTAACTGAAGTTATTTATTTGTTCTCCTCTCCTCCCAGCTGCCCTCACCTGCCCCAATGCTCCAGGCAACTCCATCTCCCCACAGTGCAGTTGTGCAGCTTTTGTGTTTTCAATCTGCTGTGGATAAAGTCCCTGTGACCGTGTCTGAGGTCATTCTGGCTCATTTTTTTTCCATAAAATGAGGGCTTTGAACTGGGGTTTCTTCCATTTCAGGTCCCTGTTGTGAAGACACTGTGTCAGGGATGGAGGGTGGTTGTTCTGCCCTCAGATTTGGGAAGAGACAGGTTTTCCACTAATGTGAGCTTTCAATGATTTGCCTGGAAAGCCTGCAGGCATCACAAGCTTCCCTACCCAACCCCAAGCCAGGAGTTCTTGCCATGCAGGCTGGTGCCGTCTCCAGCCATCAGGAACTGCTTGAACAGTGGATATCTCTCTCTACCACTCTTCAAGCCCAGGCTGCCTCCATGGGCCATCACATCTCCTCAAAGAAGGACCTTACAACCCAAACACGTCCCACTGTGGGCAACAGGAGAGCGGGTGGGGTGCTGGGCTGGGGGAAGCCATGGGCAGGTGGCCAAGGGACACCCCATGGTACCCCAGCTGTGTCCACACCACGTGGAGGTGAGTCTGGGTGTGTGTCTGGCCAAGCCAGAGGAGCACAGATGAAACCTCTTTCCAATACATAATAAAAGGAGAGCGAAGCCAGCTGGAATATCCTGTACATTAAGTGTGATGACTAACCGTAGCAGATGTCGGTGCATTTGCTAAAGTTTCCACCAGAGAAGGAGGGACTGGAATATGAGCATTTGAAAATCAAAGGTAGCCCGTGAGGGAGGAGAAGCAGGAGATGAAAGGGGAACTGAGCTGAAGGGAGGGGCAGAAAGATGATGGAGAAATTGTGATGTGGGGTGAGGGGCCAGGGGGAGCGTGTGGGGCTGGGGCTGTGAGTAGGGCTCCTTCCCCAGGAGGGAAGGGCCAGGAGCCTCCTGCAGCAGGAGGATAAATGGCTGCATTCCCAAGGGTGGGAGAGATGGAAAATCAGACACACAGCTCTGGGCAGACGTGGAAAGCAGTGCTGGGGGAGCTGTGCAGGCATCGCCCACCCTGAGCCTCCACCAGGGGAAACTCTGAGGTCCCTTGTCACACCTGGAGCCCTGGAGTTGTGCTGCACCGGGATGACAGGAGCCAAGAACCTTCCTGGCAAGGAATCTCCTTTGCCTGCTGGGGAATTTCAGGTCTTCCTCCTTAGCAGGGATGTTCGTCTTGGTGGTGTTACACTATTCCCAAGCGTGAGCCCCAAAGTCACATCTTATTTACAGGAGAAAGGACAAAGTCATTTGGTTCATTTTATCACTATGTAAAGGTCATTTCTTGTCAGTACAGTTTCCTGAGGAGAATCCATCCAGGAAATTGTTGGATCCAACTTCTTAAAACGCGATGTGAGTTTTCATGACTGTTCTCTCTTTCTGACAAAAAAAGAAAAGTGGGTTGTGGAGTTGCTCAAAAAACCCAAAACCTGTTTTTAAAAGGTGTAAGAAGACATATTTTTTGTGTCTTAAAAGAGACCTACATGGTATTGTTTTATCTTTCACAGAATCAATGTTCTGCTTCCAGAAAAAAATTTTCTTACAGAAAACTCAGTTTCCAGTGGACAGAAGTAGCCATGCAAAGAAAATCAGTTTTATGGAGAGATTTGCAAACTCTTTATTTCTTCAAATTCTGTAAGTAATTTTTTAAAATGCTGTAAGTGATTTTTAAAAATTCTAAAAAGCATAACCAATTCTTGACTTCCCCCTTCCCAGTCAAATGCTTTGCAAGCATAGGTGTGTTGGACAACATTTTGGCAAAATTCAAAGAGAAATCTTATCCCCTGAGAAAAGGCTAATGCAAATGGAGCAGGAAGCACCCAAAAAAAAATTTATAAATACGGCTGCACACCTATCCAAACTGATCTTTCCCCCTTTAATGTTAGAATAATTACAACATGATTTATTGACTGATGTATGAAGCAATTTCCCTCAATAATTAGTAATTGCCTGTTGCGGGTCTGATGTAAGTTTGTCAGGTTTATTCAGCCAAGTGTTCCCCTCCACACAGGGCAGCAGAACTCAGAGTTTAAATTCCTTATACACAAAATTATAAATGGCAACGAGTAGAGAATGCATGTAACTGATCTACGTGTTCCTGAAAAAAAAGACCTTCTGGTTATTCCACAAAAAATAGATTTGTCTGTGTTACATGACACTGCTGGTGCTTATATATGAGTAGTTTCAGCAATACCAAAAAACCCCCCAAATCTCTCAATTTAATTCTTTTTTCTATTTTTTTTAGAAACTAACCAGAACCAGCAGTTTCAGTTCTTATGTCACAGTTACCAAAGTCAAAAGGCAAGGAGGGTGTTCAGCTCTGGTTTAAGACAAGTTCTTCTCTTAGCCCAGTGCACTGCACTAATAAAATAATTTTCACTTGGAATATAATGCAGTAGTGCCTTAGCCTTCCCTTGGCAAATGAGATGAACATCAGGGGAGAAAAAAAAAAAAAGGCACCAAGGCTCAGCTTGGAAAAATGGAATTTCTGGAAGAAAGATTAAAATAAATGAAATATCACTGGCTTGGCGAGCAGCAACTGGGGGAGAATGAAACAAATATTGGAATGACATAAATTCTGAGGAATTACAGTGTTATGAGGAAGGGCTGAAAGTGAAGAAGGTAAAATTTTGGCTGTCTAGCCACAGAAGTTTCCTAGTGCAGATATCCATTAGCAGAGTGGTCTTACAAGGAAATGGTGAAGGATATATAACGTATGACATTTATAACCAGACTAAACAAAAACTGCACAGTCCTTCCTTCACAGACAAGTGGCCCGCAAATCCACCTCTACATCCCATGGATTCCATGCACTGCATGAGCAGCCACATTCCACAGGAAGCACAGCAAGGAGCAAGGACTTTTTATTTTGAACCACAGCCCAGCCAAACCTGGGCTTTAAATGATGCTGGACTATGATTAGAGTGGTTTGAGCAGAACCACTGGTGGTTCAGTCACCAAATATCCCCTGGCACAACTCCCTGATACCAAACCAGCCTTTGGCAAGGGGTGATTCCACCCTTTCTTGGTACTTCCTGCACCAAAGGTCTTTGATGATGTGTTGGGATGGCTTTGGGATTGTGTTGTGCTGAAAAACCTTGGAAGTCTTGGGATTTAGGAAAGTCTTCCTCTCTCTCTGGGAAAGATTTATGTTCTGCTACATTTAGGGTCTCATTAGACCCCCCCTCTACCAGAGCTAAGTGTGCTCCAAGAACACAGCCCTTGGGTGACCTTCCTTTCCCCAGGTCACTGGTGTGACACAATTTGCTCTGGTCAATGTGGGACCTTTGCCCTGCAGAAAAAGGTTCGAAATCTCCTTAATTCAGATTCATCCTTGTTTCTTCCACTGTCCAAGGCCTGGAGAAGGTTTTATCCAAGGAGACCAACAGAACTGTGATGTCCTCCTCATTGAGTACTGAAGAGATCAGCTGGGAGAGATTCCTGCAAGGATAATCCAGCTCTCAGTCCCACATCCCTGGTGCTGGTGGTCTTCTACAAGCCTGCTCCTTGTTAAACATCCTAGAACAGCTTTTATTGTACCTCAAGGCCTAAAATTTCTTTTTATCCAGAATTTGGAAGTAATTCTCCTCATTTTATCCTGCTTCTTGGAGGTTTTCTTTACTTCAGAAACCAGAGACACACTTGCAGAGCAGGATGAAGCTCTTGGGAGCTATTTTTCTCTTCAGTTTTTCTGGCCTGTGTGAAGCAAACTTGGCAAAAAGCTGAAGGGTAACGTGCATGGTGTGGCCATTTGGGAGAGGGATGCAAGTATGCAACCAGCTGGAATGGCTCATCTGGGGCTCTTTGGATGTCAGGACAGTGTCATCTTGTGGTCATTGTGCAAGGCCAGTGACCAAGACTGAGAAGGTGGGAAGGATAGAATTTTAAAATTGTTAAGGCTGGAAAAGACCTCTGAGATTGAATCCATCAAGGCCAGGGCTGCCAAACCCACCACTAAACAGGCAAAGCTTCCTCATCAACAGCAGCTTCATTTCCTTTCTCCTTTGTCGATGACTTTTCCATGAGGGAGAAAAATCCTGTCACTCTGATAACGAAATCAGATAAGCACCCAGAAGTACAGCAAGCTGACCTTCACAGATTGTTCATGGCTGAATTGAGATTTCAGCTTCCAAAATCATCCCTGGACACAAAGCAGAGGAGAATCCAGCTCTCAGTGACACTGCCAGTTCAGTGTGCAGCAGGAGAAGCCTCACACATCTCCCACACATGTCTCCTGAAAGCGAGGGGAGACAATGGGGCCCAACTATTGTCTTGTAGTTTCTCAGGACTGTTTTCTTTCCCAGCCAGAAAAGAATTGCATTTTGTATGGTGACTCCTCTGCATCCCAAGGGGCAGCAGTGGGAGAAATGTTCTCATTCCTGGAATATTGTTGTACCGAGGTTCCCTCTGCAGCCTGTGCTCGTAAGCTGGTGGGACATCTCTCCATGATGCTGGCAGTTCCAGCTCCTCCAAGAATGGATGGGAAAAGATCTGTGCTGCTCGTCTCCACAGGAGTATTGTTAAATAAGAGTTAAATACAGAGCCAGGCTTATGGGCCTCTGGAGGAAACCCTGACAGAGCTTTCAGACATCAGATATGTTTCACATTCCCTCTGTGCGATGGCATCCTCAAACAGCATCTCTTAAAGCTGATGGGGACAGCAGAGAGGAGTGATTTGGTTGAGTCCAGTTGCCATGTTCAGGAAAGCTCCTCATGGACTGGCTTTTACAAATCCAGTGTGTTTGTGTGGAGAAAAAGTGTTTGCATTAATGTAGGAGGTATCTCAAATAAAATGCCAGTGGAAATTTTGTTCTTGGTCAGCCACGCCAGCTGGAGCTGGTGAGTTTGTCTTGCCTCTTGTTCCTACTCCAAAATATCCTTTTTTTGGGATCTCTTGCCACCACTTCAGCAGTGGTCGCCAGTACTGTGGCTGGTGGCACAAAACATAACCCCCCACCCGGGCTGGTCACCTCCCCAAAGGCCACTCTCCTGGAGACCCCACGTGTGGTCACTGAATCCATCCTCCAGGATGGAAAGTCCTAGGAAGAAAACCATATGCCCCTGTGGACACTGCCCAGGAGAGATTTAGACTGGAGCTGTGGTGTTCTCATAAACCTGAAAAACCGATCACCCTAAAATTTATGGTTTTCTGGCAGTTTGATCTGGCCTCTGTGAGCTGAGTGACCACCAGTCTAAAGGTGAATATTGGGAAAAGAGTAATTCTTGTCCCAGGCATAAGCTCTGCTGTCAGGGATTTGTTTGATGGGTGACCATTTTGTTCCTTAAAGGTTTCCTTCAGCGTGACAGAGAATTGCCAAGAATTAATGCCAGTGTTTGTCAGAGATGACTCAAAGCCAACTGTCACTATCTCTGTAACTGCTGTTGTTGGAATGATGGCAGGATCCCAAAAATCTGTCCTGCTCACCTGGTGAGTCCAGGGCAGAACAGTCAAATCATAGAATCCCAGGAGGGTTTAGGTAGGAAGGGACCTTAAAGCTCATCTTGTTTCAAACCCCATGGGCAGGGACACCTTCCACTATGCCAGATTGCTCCAAGTCCCATCCAGCCCTGCCTTGGACACTTCCAATTCTCAAAAATCACCTTCCTAACACTAAGATTTTTCCCCCTATCTACAAATTATCCCATGGCTGGTGCCACTTTTGCCCCCCACCGCAGGGAGAGGGCAGCATCCTGTGCCCTGGCATTCCCTGGAGTGCAGAGGGACAGGGAATTTAGCCATTGCCATGGTTAGGGTGACAAACCCTTCCCTGCTGTCACTAAGCACCCAAATTGCTGACATTCCTGTCAAGTGCTAAGCGGGGACCTTTTCAAGAGTGGCAGCTGGGTCAAGATGTGCAGCCTTAATGAGTTAATGCAATTTGGGCCCCTGCAAGGAAATTACTTCTCCATGGGGAGGTTTCTGGTGTGAGGAATACTTCGGGTTGTTCCTCCAGAAAGGGGAGGATGGATCCAGCTGGATGGGATGAGCATGGGAAGAGTGAGGCAGCTGAAAATCAACCCCCTATGGCCACCGTGTGTCACCTTCCCAAAGGACATGGCTGGGCATGGGGGAAAGAACAGGGACGCTGATGGCAAACACGGGGGTCTACCTGGATCTCATGCAGTGGATGGAGGGAGGTTGGTGAAAAGTGAAATGAAACAGGTTGGGGAGGCAGTTCCCAGGTCGTCTTTTGCAGTTTTAGCGAAAAAGCAGAGTCGTGGCTTGGCCCCCTGTGTTATGGCAGGGTGGCCCTGGGGCATGGTGATGCCACAGGTGCCTCACAGATGGCACACAGACCAGGTGAGAGCTCCTGATGATTTCCATCACTGTTTCACCAGCCTTTGGGCTTTTTTTTCTTTTTTCTTTTCTTTCTATCTTGACAATATAAATACCTTCTAAGAGCAGAGCACTTTCCCTCCTTGGTAATTCTTCTTCTTGTAGTAATAGATTCAGCCAGGACTAGAGACACAGGAGGAGCAGCTCCCAGCTGAGTCTCAGGGATACAAATGGTGATAGCAACTGAGGTGCTGGTGGCAGAGAGGTCTTGGATGCAGTGCTGGGTATCTTGACCAACAAGATAAACTCACTGCACTGAGCCTCAGTAGCTGTAGGATGAATAGATGAGAAGGAGGAACATACCAAATCCCTTTGATATCCTTGCTTCCTTCCAGTAAACACAGGAGAACAGCTCTGATGTCTGCAAAGCCTGAACTGACTCGGGCATCAACTGAGAGGTGGGATAAGGGTGAGGAGGTTTGGGGCTTTTCCACCATTCTCTGGATTGGGACCTGGAAGAGTAGAGCTTAACAGGAGGGTTTTAAAGGGCTTTAAAACCCAGGATTTATGCTGGAACAGCAATAAAACCCACTGGAGTCTATGTTATAGAAGCAGCTAATATACACCTCGGGTGGTGAGACGCAGTCAGGCCATTGCTGTGTGGATTAATGTCCCCATAAAACACGTCCCGTGGTGTGACATTGTTGTGAGGAGAATGGAGCAATAACTCTGCCCCAGCCCCAGCTCCGTGCCTGCACATGGATCCCCACCATGGGGCTGGAGGCTCTCAGGGCTAACACAAAACATTTGTTATGAAGCTGCCCCTGTCCTCCCACTGGAACAGCCCAGCCCAGGGCCCCTTCCCTGCCGGCTGCTCTTCCATCCATTCCTGCTGCACCAGCAGCATCGCTGGCTCCCCATCTGGGGCTGCCTGCATGGCCAGCTCCAGGCAATCCTTCAGCAGCCGGGTATGTCCCTGGACAAGCCCAGGCCATGGCAAACAACAGGTTTGGCAGGGCTGAGGGTGTAAATAAAGGAGCCTGACTCAGCCAGGGCTGCTGAGCGGCCGCCACCAAGAGCCTTGAAAACTGGAAAGTATTATTTCATTTATTAATAGGCATTTCTGTTACACTCCCCACCAGAGTGTGCGTGTCCCTGATGACAGAAGTGCTTACTGGTGCTAATGAGGCAGAACAGAGAGGAAAAAATGGCCCTGTGGGTCGGGGACTGGCTGGGGAGCCGGGAGATGTGAGCTCAGCTCCTGGCGCTGCCGCCGCCTCCGCCGATGACCTTCCCCGGCTGCCTGAGCCGGTGCCTCCAGCCCTCCCTGCCAGCTGCAGGATGGGGATGCTCTGCCTTACCTGTGGGTTTCGGGCTCCATAATTAATGAAGGGGAATAATTTATGTGGATTTGCCCACGAGTTGTGCTCCCTTCCCTCTCACTTCTCGTGTAAGTATTTCTGGGACCAAAGTCGTCTCTGTCGTCCCCCTTGACCTTCGCACGTCCTTGAGCTTTGCACCATCGCAGAGTGGGTTTTTCTGTAAAGGGGAGAATGCGAAATGCAAAGGAGAGACACATAAATGGGGGTTGGAAAAAGCAGGCACTGTCCCTCAGCCATCCACCCTTTGAATGCTCCCAGCTAACACAATTTGATGGCTCACCCCCCGGTGTATCCCAGGGATTTGCCTTTTCTTCCCAGGTATTGTTCTGATAGATGAGACACCAAAATATCCCCTAGAAATACCCATCACCATGCCCAAGATGTGTCCAGAGCATGCCAAGGAACACTGACTCATGCACCTGGCAAGCTGGGAGGGAGTAATTGTTCTCCAGGTGGGATCACAGATGCCTGTGGGGGATTCGTGGGTGCCATTTCCAACTTTGATCCCAAGGCAACGTTTAGAATCAGCAGAGAGCCCATTAGGATGGGATGTGATGCTCCCCATTGTTTGGAAAAGCAGTGGGCTGGGCTGTGTTTGTCCCTGCTCAGACAGGCACAGGGATTCCCTGGGAGAGGGATGCTCCAAGAAACCCACTCGTGTCCAGCCCAGGGCTCCAGGAACTCTTTCCTCTCTATCCCTCTTCACCAGAGCTTCCCTCGGTGGGTGCCCAGTTGGGCTGGGACAGAGAACCTGGTGCGAGGTGGGACTTTTTCCCCATGGACAAAATCCTTGTGCAGGGCCCTGGGGAAGGCTGCAAGTGATGTGTGAAGGGTCTTCAAGAACCACAGAGCAGTTCCTTTGTGTTGACCCACTTTGGTGAGCTCCAGAACCACACAACAAGGTGTGAAAGCTTATTCCATAACCACTGGAGATATCCAGAGTCCAGGCTGGCACAGGCAGGCATGAGACTCATGTATTACATGCTGAGAAAGGCAAATAATGAGCAGGCTGCAGTGAATTTCCACATCTTTAATTTTCTCCCCTTCCTCAGAGTGGCAATGTCTGCTCAGGACATCTTGTGAGCAGAAAGCAGCTGAAGTAGAGCAAAAATAAACTGGAGAGATGAAACAGGAGAAGAGAGCACAGCTACAGCACAGCTTTGTGTAAAACCTCATTCCTTACTGGTAGTAAATAAAAATAGGGGGTTTTTTGGTTTTTTTTCTTTCTCAGTGACTCACAGTGCAGACATTGCATGGAAAGGGCACTAGAATCAACAGCCAGGGGAAAAAAAAATAGAGAAATGGAAAAATGATCATCACAGTGCATTTTTCCCATTCCCCTTTCATCTCTTACACCTGTGTTTGGCTTCAGCCAACCTTACATAAATCCTTTAAACATCTGTCTAAGTCACTTATGGAATAAGCTGGAATGGCCTCAGCCAGGCTAGCAGCTCGTTCTGCTGGATATCTGAGTGTTTAATCCCAAACAGGGCTGTGGGGTTTGCCAAGCCAGGCGGGCAGCAGGCTCTTCCCATCAAACCCTGCTCATTCAGAGTGTTCCACAGTGTTTGTGCCAGGACTGGTGCAGGCACTGCCTTGTGAAAGCCCCTGTTTATAGCTGGGAACTGCAGGCAGAGGCTGCGGGACTTTGTCCGAGTGCAGCACCTGAGCCTTGTGGAATCACCAGGCTGAACATACCTAGCAGGGAATGGGAGCCGTGGGGTGGGCAAAAAGGAGTCTGGGATAATCCTGGGAAGATGAAATCCTGCCCGAGGGGTAGAGTATCAGTGTCAGTGGTCACAGCCTCTGAGTGGCAGGGGCGGGATGGATGTGGCCCCGCGGGCGGTCAGGGGGTTGTGACAGCGGTGGGGACTTTGTGCTGACACGAGGCAGGGTTGTGCTCTTGCTCTTCCACTTCTTGTGTTTCAGGGGTGATTATTTCATGCAATCACAGAATCGTGGAGGTTGGAAAAGACCTCCAAGATCACAGAGTCCAACTTGTGGATGATTTCCACCTTGTCATTCAGCCCAGAGCACTGAGTGCCATGTCCAGTCGTTCCTTGGACACCTCCAGGGGTGGTGACTCCAACACCTCTCTGGACAACCCCTTCCAGTGCTTGACCACCCTTTCGGTGAAGAAATTCTTCCTGGTGTCCAACCTGAACCTCACCTAGCACAACTTGTGGCTGTTTCCCCTTGTCCTGTTCCTGTTCCCTGTTCCCAGAGCCCGACCCTCCCTGGCTGTCCCCTCCTGTCAGGGAGTTGTGCAGAGCCAGAAGGTTCCCCCTGAACCTTCTTTTCTCCAGGCTGAGCCCCCTTCCCAGCTCCCTCAGCTGCTCCTGGGACTCCAGACCCTTCCCCAGCTCTATTCCCTTCTCTGGACACACTGCAACTCCTCAAAAGACGTTCTATGATTCTGTAATTTCTTTTTTTTGCAGTGAGGGGCCCAGAACTGACCCCAGGATTAGAGGTTGCTCATCAGTGCCCAGCACAGAGGGACAGTCACTGCCCTGGTCCTGCCCCCACGCTATTGATCCAGGCCAGAGGTGATTTAGACCATTCATGTGACCATATCTGAAAATCTCTTTGCAGCCACCAGTTCTGCTGCCTGGAGAAATTCGTTGCATCTGCAAAGACGATTCCCTTCCATTCCACATTCCTGGCACTCTACTGAGTGAGTCTCCACAGTGGAAGACAAGGAGCAACAGTTTGGGTTTGTGCTTTGGGTCTTGACTGATCTTTTGGGCTCCTTGAGTTGAGAGAACTTCTGTTCTGGCATGGAGCTTGATCTGGAACTGGTCTGGCTCCATGCTGGTGTCTGAGGCCGTCGCAGTCTATCCTGGGACTGATTTTATATTAAAATACATTGAAATCTGCTGCTGAGCCAGTCCCTGGCTGGTGGGTGCTGGTGCTGCCCTGCTGGACTGAGTGGGACCACAGGCGGTGTGGGGAGCGAGGCTCCTGGCCATGCCACCCACTTTGGGACCTTGGTAAGTGCCAGTCTGCTCCTCAAAATGCTCCTGCACTGCATGGGCCCTGTGCAGAGCTGGTCCTGCTGTTTGCACAAGCACAGGCCCCCCAAAAGCTGAGATCCCCCTTCAGCTGAGCAAAGAGAACGAAGACCAGCAGCTGCCAAGTTGAGATCTCCAGCTTCTCTTGATTTACTGGTGAGTTTAGAGGGAACTGTAAGATTTTTCATTCGGGGACAAAATATATTTTTCCCTTGACAGGAGTCAGGAACCACCAAAGGGATTTGTTTAAACACATCTGATAAAAGTCTTCCTTGGGTTGTGATCAAGGCAGGTCAAGCTCTGCCTTGGGTTTATCTCGGCTCGTGAATTTGAGCTGTCTGCTTGCCTCTGGATCGGTTTCTGCTTCTGCACAAGTACCTGCTGCTCTCCAGTATCTTTTGGTTGTTTGTCATGTGGGTTTTGCTGACCCTTTTGCTTTACTATGTGTATTCACACCAGTGACACCTCAAAAACTGAGGTTGTTTCTCTTCCCCTGGGTCAAGATGCTTTTCTGACCCACAATCCTAAAAGGAGCGCCTCACACACGTTAACTGTCGGAAATCAGCTCCATAAAACTGTAGGATTCTTATTCTAGAAATCAGAAATTAAGAAAAACTCAAATTGGTTGCCTGATGTCAGGAAGAGAAAAGCTGCCAGTCAGGCACTGAGGCTCCAGGTGGGATCTCCAGAAGGTCTTCAGCCAACAAGGAGGGCTGCAACGTGAGTCACTGATGGAAGATGCACCGAATGAGTTGGGTTGGAAGGGATCCTAAAGCTCATCCCATTCCACCTCCTGCCATGGGCAGGAACAGTTTCCACTGTCCCAGGTTGCTCCAAGCCCTGTCCAACCTGGCCTTGGGCACTTCCAGGGATCCAGGGGCAGCCACAGCTTCTCTGGGAATTCTATTCCAGGGCCTCCCCACCCTCCCAGCCAGGAATTCCTTCCCAATATCCCATCCATCCCTGCCCTCTGGCAGTTTGAAGTCATTACCCCTCATTTTATTCCTACACACCCCTGAAGGTTTGATTATTCCTGTGTGTTGTTTCCACGACTGGACTTTCCCAAGCTTTGCCTGTGAAACACCACAGCAGAGGGTGAGGTGGGGATCAGAGCATGCAGGCAGTGAGTTTGATTATTGATAAGGTCACCCTGGGCTCAGGCTTTGCTGATCTACTTCATAAATCTTTTGTAGTCCCTTCTGAAGCCAACAGCCTCCGCTCCCTGTGTCCTTGCAGAGGAGGTGATTTAGTATTGCCCGTTTTCTCTCCAGGGGGAAGACTCCACTCAGGTCTCCTGTGCTGCCAGACACGTGGGAGGGCTGGGATGTGCCAACAATGGATTCATCTGCCAGACTTTTACCAGCAGGACATTTCCCTTTGCTGGCATGTGAAGCTCACCTTCCCTGGATGGGAAGAGTTGTGAAGGAATCTGACCATGATGAAAACACACAAAGCCTCAGTGTCCTGATTCCTTGCACCGAAAAAAAAAGGCATTTTGGCCCGAAACTACCCAAAATCACTTGAAGTTGAGATGCCTATGGTTCTGTTGGGGGTGGGGATTAGCTTTGATATTAGGAAAATATGAAATATTTGGAAAAGGCTCTTTCCCCAGAGGGTAGTTGGGCACTGGAACAGCCTCCCCAGGCAAGTGGCCCACAGCTCAGGACAGAGCTCAAGGAGTGTTTGGACATTCAGGCACCTGCACAACACCAAATGGGACATGAAATGGCAAAAAAAAACCCCCAGAGAGAGCAGTTATTCCTCAAGGGTTTTGTCATCTTTTCCATGGGACCACCACGATGGTAAATTCCAGCAAGAGATGTGACACTGCAGGTGAAAAGCAGTCTGATGTGGCTGCTCCTGCAGGACTTGTGGAGATGCCTGGATGGTCAGAAAGAGCTGCAAAGTTAGATAAGAAGCTGCAGGAAAATACAAAAATCTGTATAAAAATCAGATTTCTTTTTTTTGAGACATCAGTAAATAGACTCCAGGGGAGAACAATGTCACTGTGGAACAACATCTGTTCCAGCTTTGCTGAGAACTCCCTGGTCTCCTTGTTTTACCAGGCATCATGTTCCCAGCCACTTACCCATACTGCGGCCCTAAGAAGGATGCTGCATTCCTTGGAGGTGAGATCACTCCAGGACTGGTCCAAGGGAAAGGACTTTGTAGAGATGAAGGATGCAGAAGTTCAGAGATGTTTCACTCTCAAGTCCTGGAGCAACTCAAGGTGAGTCACCACATCCTTCAGGACCTCGTCTTTCCTTGGTAAAGATAGACAATTTTCTGGCTTCTCTAAGTTTTTGAGGTTTGGTTTTTGTTTTTTTTTTTTTTGCTGCACTTTGCACAGTGAAGAGCTGGATTACAGCTGGGAACACAGTAAATAAAAGAATAAAATAAGAAGCTCTTGAGGGAAAGAAAGGGAAATTTAGCAAACATGATTTTGGACACTTAGAGATACTCACAGGACTGAAGATTTTCAAATTAGCATTGCTATCAAAAGAAGTAACAGTAGCGAAAGCTCATAGTGGTAAGGAATCTTTTGTTCTTGAATTAGAATAATTCAAGGGGCTGTTGGAATGTGCCGTAAAAGTAGATAGGACAGAAACCTGCAGTGCCACAGGTGTAAACTGGTGCATTGAACAGGTCACTTTAACATGTCTGTGCTGGCTGGGTGCATGAAAAAAATAAATCAAACCTCTGGACAGCAAACAATGGACAAAACCCTGGCGTGGAACCACTGCCACTGCCAAAACATCCCATCCCTAGGGGATGACACCACAGGCAAGGCAGTCACCAACGGTCTGCCACCTTCTCCTGGGCTGCAGGAGAGGGCTGGAGCATTTTGTGACAGCTTTTCAGGGATGTGCACTTCAGGAACAGGGAGACAGAGCCATTTGCTGGCTCAGCTGGGCTCCAGACAAGGCAGCCCTCTGGAAAAGCTCTAAATGAACATCCAGTGCCTTGCTTTAGGAATATGCTTCTCCTCGCAGCCCATCCATATCACAAAGTGATTTTTCAGCCCATCTGTTTAGGGATTAGGCATTGCTGCTGATACAGAGGGCTCTGCCAAAACCATGAACCAAGTGCCTTGGTGTGGACAGACCTTTTCTGAATTCCACCACGATTTCCTTCTGTCCTAAAGCTCCCTTGATTGAATTACTCGGTGGCTCCAATCCTGCAGCTCAGGAAGGGGCAGACTGCACTGCAGCATCACCAGGTGTGTGTTCAGAAGGTGTGTCAGAGCTGGGCAGCCTGTGGGGACACAAAAACCATTCCTCTCCCCGTGTGCTCAGGTGCCTGCCCATGACCTTGCCAGAGGTGGTGGGAGAACGATGTCCCTGAGACATCAGCAGTGTCCTGCTGCAGGAGAAGGGAGCACACAGCTCTCTGGTTTTCAGGGAGCAAAGGGAATAGAGCATCCCTTGAGGGAGAGCCAGCAGATTGCCAGAGACACTCCCTAAACAGGTTCAGCTGACAATGAGCATGGCCTGTCCCTGCCAGAAAAGCTTTTCTGGGGTTGGGAGGATTCCTGTTTAGGGCAAACAGTTCATAACAAAGTGGCAGTAGCTCACATCCACAGATCCTGGGGTTTACAGCATGAAGAGCACTTCATTCCCTTCATGCTGATCTTTTCCATCTGCTCTTTACTGCCTGCAAGGTATTCCCATGTGGAAAGCAGCTCGAGCCTGCCGTTTCCAAGCCTCTTCCAAAAATTATGTCAAGCACGAGCATTTTATCATTAAGGGCACTAATACTTTGCACATACACAAAATTTGTCTTCTGATTATCCCCAGCTTGTATTACAATGCATTTTGTAGGCACTTAGCCAAACATTTTACCGTCAGTCAGATATATGACCTGCTGTTTTGGAGAGGCTGGAGGCTGGTCCAAAGCCTATTAGACCAGGGCAAACCTCGATGTCGGTTTAGCAGAATTTGGATCGGTCCCTAAAGGCATCACAGATGATCTGAATTATCAAAAGTGATCGCAGGCAGTTGCAAGTAGGTAGAGATCAGCTTGCCAAGGTATCTGAAGAAGCTGGATCAGGTTGTTTTCAAATCATCTGATGAGAATTAGCTCAACTTAATCAAATCACAAGGCAGTTGGAAACTGAGTCTATACTAGATGGAATATGGTTATGGGCTGGATGGAAAGCTAAATATATTAGAAGAAAACCAAGCAGACACAAACAAACAAAAAAGAAGATTCATTCACTGGAAAATGCAACTAAACAAGTTTCTGACCAGACACCAGGTGTGTATTTTTTCCATTTGCCTAAAGTGATGTATTTTCAGCTATGCAGAGTTTTTAAATGGCACTGAATGTCTGTTCAAAGGAGATCCTTTACACATTCGGTCTGTCCTTACTGGCTTTACAACTTCTGCTTTGCACAATCGTACTTAGTTGATCATGATTATTTCTTTTTAGGCTAAAAGTTTAACTTTTTTTAGGTCAAAAAGTTCAAATCTGAAGACAGTGAATTTAAAACAGGTAAATCTCCTATTTCTAGAAGACCAAAGCTTTCCTGGTAGCAGCCAAGTGCACGCAGAACCTTGACATGGCACAAGTTGAGCCAGTCACTTTGTCAGATGAAGCCACTGACGGGTCTCACTCCAGTTACAGCTTGTAAGAACCCTCATCCAATTAATATTTCCCCTAGAAATTTAGCCCACCTGAAGGGCAGGTGATTGCCAAGATGAGTTCACGGTATCCAAATCATCGTCCCTCAGGATAATTTCCTTTTAATCCAAAGGGCTGTGATTGCTGCAGTGTCTTTCATCCTGCCTGCTCCAATTTTGCTCTCTGTGTCACCAGATATCTGTTGGAAAAAGGTGGCTTGCCATGCATTCCTGCCCTTTTTATAGGGAATTTGAAAGAATTACAGCAAGGTCATCTCTACCCTGAAGCAATATTTTAAAAGGTATCAGGTTTTAATTCCTTCATCTTCCCACCTTCCTCGACCCTGAACGCCAGACCCAAATTTCCTGTGTAATTTGTGGCCCATTGATTTATTCCCCACAACCACATCTCTGCTACACCAGTTAAATCAGCTCACCTCTTGCCAAGTTAAATATGAGAGTTTTCCCTTGTTTGGTGGTGAACTCCTGGAATCAGCACAGGGCATTTGATGGCTGGTGGATGCTTTGCTCCTCGTCCCACTCCGGTGAAGCCCTACTTGGAGAAGTGCCTCTCTCTTCTTATTCTTTATTGTTCTGGCCACTGGAAATTCAATACTTCCCCACAAATCTTTCTCATCTACATCCTCCCAAACCTTACAGCCACCTACAGTGCTTGTGGTATGAAATAAATCCTCAGATGTTTTCCCAGGCAACTGCTGGTTTCTGTACTCTGGCTGCATTCCCTCCAAGGGGAGGCTGAGGTGACCAAGGCAGGAGCAATCCTTTGGGTCGTGCCATCAAATATCCTGTCTCTGCAAGGGACCAAAGCCTCTTCAGGCCTGGGGAAGAGTATGAGATTTGTACAACCTCCCCTAAGAATCACAGAACATTAAGGGTTGGAAGGGAACTTGGAGATCATCCCTCCCTGCCCTGGGCAGGGATACCTCTCTCTAGATCTTGAGAGCTAGAACTTACTCAGTTCCCAAAAATTTGCAGATCAGGGACTTTCTGAGCCAGACATGGCTACCTGTAGTTCCCTTTGAGGGTTTCTGCTCCTGTGAACCTCCAGCACTCTGTCAGCAACCTGGGCTTAGGACAGGAGTCCCCCTCTCCAGGCTGGCAATGGTGAGAGGTGGAAAAGCTCTTCACCATCGCACTCTTCATTTACAGACTGGCCAAAATTCGTGCCCTCTCCATCAATCCTCCTTTCCACAGCAAATTCCCGAGTGCCTAATAAAGTTAAATCACATCCATTCCTCACCACCAGGCATCGAGACGCACTGGCAGCCCCCCCGCATTTCAGAGGAAGCTGCTATAAATGGACTTCCTTCCTTCCTTCCTTCCTTCCTTCCTTCCTTCCTTCCCTCTCCCTCCTCCAGCTCTCCCTATCCCTCGCAGTAACCATTCCTACAGCCATGGCCACACATCGGCCCCACCCCTGCAGGCTTTCTGCAGGAAATCCGAGCTGCCTGCTCTCCGTGCAAGGCCTGGGGCTCTCCTCTCTCGGCTGCCTTTGGAGCATCTGTGTGCGTCCAGCAGCAGAAGTGCCACGCACTCACTCGCTCTCCCACCAGCTCACCCTCAGCCCCTACCATCTGGAGATGATCTGTTTGTCTATTTAGACTCCAAGCTCTCCAGGGCAGGAACTGTCTCTAATTGCATGTTTGTACCATACCTACAGCTGTGTTGGACTCAATACACCCACTGTCATCTTCTCTTGGAAACTCAGCTCCTCCTGGGAGTGTCCAGCACTGAAAAGTAAGACCACTTGGAAATCCAAGTTGCTGGAGGCACATGCCAGAGCTCCTTGGTTGCACTTATATTAGACCACAGAAAAATTCTTCCAGTGGCTGCAATAATCATCCATCCCAATTCTTACTGCCAAGCCGACAAAAAGGACTTAAAAGCAGTGAAAATATTGCTTAGCATGGTGGAGCGCACATCTGGCTAAAGCTCCAAATGTGCCTCAAAAAATACTGTATTTCACCAGGGAAATGCCTGAGGAGCCCAGATTTGCCTGTGCCTTGTTTGGTGACCTCTGGCCAATGCCACCAGGGCGCCAGGTGGAGACACCGGGAGCTGCCCAGCCAGATTTTGCAACCGGAATTTATTTCATCCTCACTGTAGCACAGCAGGATGACCTCGTGTGTGCATACCTGCTGCTCACGGCCTCCCTGCTTCAGGATGAGGAAGACTTAAGGTGCTTTTGTTCATAAAAAGCACAAAAATTAATTGTTTTTCTCTCCTTGCTGTTTAACAGCTTTAATTAAAAACCTTCTATTTAGGCCTCTGAGCTCCAGTCTGTTCACAGCACCCCTCATAACACATTTTTCAAGCTCTGTATTTTCACTGAAACAAGGCAGGTTATAGAAAACAGAGGTGTTATCACAAAAAAAATTGGTTTAGAACCAAGAAAAGAAAGAAACTTGATAAAGTTTCCAATCTGATCCAAGAGCAAGAATGAATGTATCACCACAGCAAGCCTCCTGCAGATGGTGAAAAGTATCTCAGTTCAATAATACAATAAAATTAAAACGTGCATCTATATATTTTCCCATTTGGTTAACTCCGGAACACCATTTCTGCTTGTTTTGGCTGCTTTTTATTCCTGCCTTTGAGTGTAAAGGAACGGTAAGGAAGTTTATGAATGAGGTCCTGCTCACATTCCAGACTCTGCTATGTACACGGCCTGTTTTCTGCCGGGATCCTGGGATGAAGTCATTCCAAAACCACCTAATTTGCCCAGTGTGCTCACTCAAAAAAGATTCAAATGGACAGATTTGCACTTTCTGCAGTGCAAATACACATACGGTAGTTTTCCTGCATGCCAGCATCTGCCAAACTCGTGGAATAAATAAAAAAAGAAGAAAGGAAAAAAACCCTAACTCCTCCCCAGAAAAACCCAGCCGTTTTTCCACTACGAAAGGCTGTTTATAAAATCAGTTTGATCAGCTCAGGAATGAGCTGAGATGTTTATCCACACAAACACCGAAGATCATGCAGCTATCTTGACATGCCAAGTTAAGATAACTACTCGGCTGAAAAAAAAAAAAGAGGTTAGAACAACAGGAAATTACTCATTTACTACCAGTTGCTCAGGTATTTTAAAGAGCTCCCAGAACATTTGCTTTTGTGTACCTAAGAGGGAAAAAAAAGCCGCTGATGGTGGGGGAAGCCCAGATGGGTAACATAAAAGTAACTTTCCTTGCTGAAAGAGCGAAGGCAGGAGAAGGGGGTTGTGACAAGAGGATATAAAATACCCTGCAATTCATCAGCAAGGAGAATCAAACTCTGCCGGAGCGCTCGGCATTCCTGGGGATTATGGAAAGGATTACGGTGAGTTGTTAGCAGGGCGAGGGAGCTACTGAAAGATGGGCTTTCCTACTGCCCTGAAATAAATGGGACAATTAAGGCTTTGGGAAAGTTAATGAGTTTTTTTTTTTTTTTTTTTTTCTTTGGAATTTTCAGAGCAGCTGGCCAGCCCGTGTGGAGGAAAAGCCATTTATTGAGGAGGAAAGAAAAATAGGCAGTGAAAATAAAAATGTTTGCATTCCCTAAAAATATACTTCAAGCCTTCCGAGAGGGAAATCAATTATCCACAAGGCCATCCTGCTGTAGGGGAGAAAAATCTAAGGCATTTTCCAGCTCGGCTGCCCTGAGTTAGCTGATCTCTCTGTCAGATGGGTCTCATCAGCGCGGCATTCGGTGCCTCCGAGTCTTTCATGTGTTTAATCTCACAACCCACCTGTGAGAAGAGGAATTACAGTGAAGGAGCTGAGGAAAGGGCCCAGACTTTTAAAGGGATTTAGCTGCCCAATTACCTGGCTCAGGGTTAGGCTGGAAATCCCCAGGAGAGAAGGATGTTGCACCTGGGTCTGCCAAGCCCCGGGTCAATGCAGTTCTCAGTAGCAATGCCCACTTGGACCTAGGACAAGGGACAGCTCAGTGCCCCGGTGAATGGGCCATTGTTTCTCCCTTGATTATTGTTGAGGAATATTTGAGCCCAAAAGGAAATAAATAAATAATCAGAGTTCAAAGCATGAAGAGCAGTTCTTTCTCCCGAGGCTGAGCAGGGTCTCACAGCATTGGTGCTTGTGTTTATTCCCAGGAAAACGATTTACAATTAGCCTGCAAGTGCCATGAAGAAGAAGAGGTCCTCTCCTGGGTCATGATTTTGCTGCCTCCTCATGCACCAACACTGCTCACTACTCACCCACCCCAGACCTTGGTAGAATCCTGCTGTGAGGGTCAGCATAGAACATAAGCAAAAAACCATATTCGTCTTTTTCCACGGATGAATCTCTGGCACATGCAAAAAGCCACCACGATCAGTTCTGGCTTCAGCAGAGGAATTTCAGCTGTGTGACAGCCCAGGGTCACATTGTGTCTCTGCAGGGCTGGCCCCTGGCAGGGGGTAGGACAGGTGGACGTTCTCTGTGATCCCTCCTTTTGTAGGGTGATTATGGTGAAAGATGCGAGCAGAAAAGGACAGATGACAAATAACAGAGATGACAAACAGCAGAGAGCTGTTGGCATCTCATGTGCACTTGCTTGAGTGCGAAGATGTATGTTTGATTTTAATTGTTATAAATCATCATTCATTCATCTCCAAGTCTCCACGTACTTTTTTTCTCTGTCATGCATTGACCCAGGAAACACATTTCATCCTTCAGGAGTTCTGAGGCAAAATCACAGCATTCTCCAGATCCTATTTTATAAGTCAGTTTTCCCCGTGAAGGGCTGCCATGGGTGGTGCATTTTGACTTTTGCCACAGCTTTGCCACCAGCTTCTGGCGAGCCATAAACCCCCTCCAAATTCCCCCAATCTGCAAACCTGCCTGACACAGAGCAGTCAGTGCCTTATAAACGCACACTGGTACCGAGGCAGCTCCCTCCCCATGCCCTGTTTCTTATTAAAGAGATATCCATCGGCCGCTCACACATGCTGTGTTCCACAGCCAGGTATCCAGGCAACCTACTCAAAACTTGCTGGAGTCGATGGAAAGAGTCTGCTGTCCCTGCACCACCACGGGCTTTAAAATGAGGTTGAACTCTTCGTTAGGAACCAGCAGGATTCTCCATGCTGTGCCAGCTCCTTGCAGGTGCATGGAGCAGGGATTGGAAGAGGAAAAGCATCGAGAAAGGATAGGATAAGGGGGAATGGTTTTAAACTGGAGGAAGGGAGGGTCAGATAGGTATAAGGAAGAAAATTTATGCAGTGAGGGTGGTGAGGCCCTGGCAGAGAGAGGGGTGGTGGATGTCCCATCACTGGAAACTAAACATTTAAAGTCAGGCTGGATGGGGCTCTGAGGAGCTTCGCCTAGTGGAAGAAATCCCTGCTGATTGCAGACGAGAAGGCCTTTAAAGGTCCCTTCCAACCCATTCTGCGATCCTACACTTTAAAAATTCCAGCAGGTCGGAGTAGTCAGTCCACCTGAGTGTGCGTGGGTGCTGTTCCCAGTGGGATGTCTCCCAGTTTGCCCATCACGAGCAGGTCCGATCCGCAGCAGGCCCCGGCGCTGCCGTGCGCGGCCTCCGCCGCTCCCCGGGCCAGGCCGAGCGGAGAGGTGGAGCTTGAGACAATCGGCACCCGCCTGCCAGCTGAAGTACAAAGCCTAATTGAAGAAAGCTGTTCTTTCATCCCCACAAAGCATAAACAGGCACTGTTATGGTGACAAACTTTCCAGCAGCTCTGTAGCTGCCGCTCTGAGCGCTCGTGTACCTCGATGCTGAAAGCAGAAAAAAGGAAAAGGCGACGTCCTCGTTTTTGCAAATCTCCTCTGGCTGGTTCCAGAATGGGTTTGGGAGCTCACGCCCAAAATCTACACATCTGCGATGGTCCTGAATCATGTACCAGACAATTCCTGCTTGGGAACTGGGGAAAAATTGCTCTTTTACATAAGCTCTTTATTTCCCACCCTTATTAGGTAAGGTTTTGGTTTTTTTCTTTTCAAATTTTCTGCTGCTTTCTCCTCTTTCCTGATGGCCCCATGGACACCGAGCCTTGGCCAAAACAATTCTCTGTCACAGAATGTCCCCTCAAAAGGGGGGATTTTCCCAAACACCACCCCAAGCTCTCCTAAGGGGCTGTCAGTACCATTTCCCCATTAAATGGACCTGATCCAGCGAGGATCTGCTTTAACACTGGGATGCAGGAACCACGCTGAGGGGCTTTGTGTGACAATCCAAGACTCTATTTTTGGGTTTGGTGAGTGCTGGGAGGAGTGGCAGAAGGTTAGGCTTTTCCCATCACCTTCCTGCCAGAGATACGCCTGGCCCCGACACTCTGTGCTGTTGGCTGCTCATCACAAGGCCCCCTGTCAAAACCAGGATGGCTGATGAGCTACGAACAAGCTCACAGTTAGATAATAGATGAAAGAGCCTCAAGATAAATTAGGTGCCTCCAGAAAACCTGGCCAAATGTGTTTAAAACAGGAGATCCAACACCATTAATTCTCATCAAGCAGCTTTAAAAAAAAAGGCAACGCGGCACTTGACTTATGCTTAGAAAACCTTATCTTCCCTTTTAACAGGGGTTTTATAGTGTATTTTGAGAAGATGACAAACAATAGGGTTATTTTGAAGTCATGCCAAACACTACATTCACTGGAGGAGAAGAACAATGTTACCTCCTATCTGTCAACTGACCCTGCAGCCATTAAGCCATTTCACCAACAAACAATATTAATAAAAAAAGGGAAAGTGCTGTTCTTAACTTCCTTACAACCAGAGCTTGGGAGATGTCCTTGAATGAGATATTTTTTCCTCTCAGGAAAAGATCATTTTGTCAAAAGTGGAACTTTTTAGAAGAGAGCTGGAAGAGGGACTTTAGACAAGAGCCTGGAGTGACAGGACAAGAGGGAATGGATTCTCACTGCCAGAGGGATAGATGGGGTATTAGGAAGAAATTCTTGGCTGTGAGAGTGGTGAGGCCCTGGCACAGGGTGCCCAGAGAAGCTGTGGCTGCCTCATCCCTGGAATATTCAAGGCCAGGTTGGACAGGGCTTGGAGCAACCTGGCATAGTGAAAGGTGTCCCTGCCCATGGCAAGGAATTGAAATAAGATGATCTTTACGGTCTCTTCCAAGCCAAACCATTCCATTAAAGCATTGGTTTCATTGCTTCTCAGGTAAAAAAAATAAATCCAAAAGAAGTGTTTCCATAATTCCCATGGACTGGGCTGCAAAGATCAAGGCTTCATTTGGGTTTTTTTCCACCCCACAATGTTCAGTTTCTATGCCATGTAAAATTGAAATGAAATGGATGAACTCTGAGTCACCATTTAACATTTGGGGAGTTGGGATAATTTAAAGCTTTTGGAGCAGGGACCATATTTTTTGCTTTCTGTCAGTTCAGACCCTCTGACTTGCTACTGCCACACAAATAAATTTATAGCAAATAATAATAATAACTACACAACATGTTTTCACCAGTGGCAGTCTTTCCCAAATTGTCCCCAGTCACAAACAGAGAAAAAAAAAAAAAGTAAGTAGAACAGAAACAGCTATTTTTCTTGAACAATTGGCAAAACCAGCACCTGCTCACAAAGAATCCAACCAGCATCACTGGGAGGTTCCTTATCACTAAAAATGCTCCATCAACCCATTCAGAATAGATCAACAAATTCATCTGGATATTTTCAAGGAGCAAATTCCTAGTGCTCTCTCACAATTGGAATAAGCTTGTTCTCATGGGACACCTCTGGGTGTATTTGGGCTGCACTCACCAAAATGGCAAAGAATGAAGCCCCGAAATCAAAGGAGCTGCTGGCACAGGTGAAATTAGAGGCACCTGAGGCAGCGGAATTAGGAGCTGGTAACAGCCACCGCTCCCAAACAGAGACCAAACCGCACTTTTAATGAGAATTTGGGTGGTAACGACGCTGTTTTCTTTAGTGGCGCTTGTCATCTTGGGTGCTCAGACCGCAAACTCGAACACATGGTGAAGATGGGGGAAAACCAGCTTCTCCTGGCCCTGATCCGCTGTGTTTTCCCCAGTGCCATCCCTGTTAAACGCCGGGCAGGTGCAGGGCTGCGCCGGGGAGAGCTCGGTGCCTTTGCAACTCGATCCTGCGGCGGGCAGGAGCCGCTTTCATGTGCTGCGAGTTTGGGCAGGTCCGCGTCCCGCGGCCGGCACAAAGAAATCCACCCTAAGAAAATAATTGGATGTTAATTTCCTCCAGCTTTGCCTTCCTTAAGCACAATTTGAGAAAATAGCACCGCGCCAGGGCAGCGCTGTTGTCTTTTAAAGGTGCGCTTTGCAGCAGCCCACGGGAATAAAACTGCAGCCAGGGTGCCCAAATTCCTTGGAAAACCAGCGTGGGAGACATCACAACCCTCCAGTTCTGTCCTCACCCCCAAGGGTACCATCCGAGCTGAGGTCGTGCTGTTCCCACCCTCCCTTGCCAAAAACCCCCACGGAATGCAGCTCCCGTGCTGCTCCTGCTTGGGTTGAGAGGGGATTACTTAATTAACAACGCAGGAGTGCCAGGTGAAAGCTTATCTATCCAGAGAGAACGTGCCCCGGTTCCTCGGCGTTGTACACATGTGGTATCATTTTCCCATTATTTGGAACATACAAGGCTAAATTAATAACAGTTCCTACAAGGCCCTGGGGCTCTCCGTGGAAGAATTTTGATCTCCTTAGGAAAGGCTCACCATTTCTCATAGGAGAGATGCACTTGACTCCTGACCTCTTTTCAAAGGCACCTGTGTGAGCTTTTAAAATCCACTACCACCAATTATCCACTTTCAACCTGAAGTGTTTAAACCTCGGACCACATTAACTGAGCTTAGCACATAGCCATGTCATTGCAGACTTCCTGATGTGAGGAGATGCCTTGACACGGCTGAAAGAGAGTTTAGGGATGAGGCACGAGATTATCAGCTTCTCCTCCTGACAGCTTCAAACAAAGGAGCCTTTTAGCCACCTGGTTTGTGTCTCCCACACCTGCATTAAGATTGGGAGACAAACCTTTGTACTGCTGCCTTGATCCTATTATTTGCATGTACCTGTCCACAGTCACCCTGCATCACTTAATAGCCTTCACAGAGACCAAAGGGAAGAAGATGCACATCTACTATTTCTCTTTCAGGTTTAATACCTTTTCTTTCTTTTTTTT
>WEKY01027029.1:0-60130 GCA_013390045.1 Picathartes gymnocephalus | reverse complement strand
TTTTTTTTTTTTTTTTCTCCCCCTCTCCAAGGCTGCAAGACTTTTAGGACACTACAGCATTTATTTAAACTCTAAGGAGATTTATTTGACATGGGGGATGGAGGCGGGGAGGCTGTGAGAAGGCTGAGGATGTGGATGAGGGATGGAGAGGGAGAGGAGGCCGTTTTAGGGGTTTCTGGCAGGGCTGCAGAGAGCAAAGCCCAGTCCCTGCTCCCAGCACCAGGCAGCCATTTGGCTTTGGAACTCCTCTGCTCCCTGCTTTGGTTTGACACCGAGGCCACCTCTGTCCCCTTGTCCCTGTGAAGAGGCACCTGCAGCTCTCCCTGCTGCTGCCTCCAAGCCCAGAGAGGGATGCTGGCACTGGAGTGCTTCACCTGCACCCCAGGCTGCACCTGCTCCCCTTCTCAGCCCCTCCTTCGTCCCCCCAAAATGGCCCTGCTTCCTTACACCTATGGGCTCAAATGCCCCAAGAAATCAGCTCCAAGGCCAGACTTAGCCTGCATGCAGAGTTCAGGATGTGCCCCACTTGCATCTCCCTCTGCCTGCTGGTGAAATTAGCTTTGTGTTCTCTGTTCCAGAGCTGAAGGCATGTCTAGATTTTAAATTAAATTCATATTCTCTTTCCCATGAAGGACAGAACATTATTAACATCCTGGATCCAGCCCTGGCTGACAAGGTGTCCGTGCAAGGGGAGGTTTCATCCATAGGTTATGCATATACACTGCTGCATTTTGGCCTCAGCCAGCTCCTTGACTCATCAATGTAACTCAGGAAGGTAGAAATATTAGAGCTGCATTCATATTCCAGGCCTGGTTTAAATCACCAGCATTGTGGAAAGCTCTGGATAAGTCCAAAAAAAAAAAAAAAAAAAAAAAAAAAAAGGGAAGAAAAGAGTTTTCTGGTTCTAGTTTTTCACATTTTCTTTTCCCCTCTGAAAAGTGAAACCCTCCAGCTGCCCAGCATTGCACAATGGCCCAAATGCTGTGAGTTCCAGCCCTAATCCCAGCCTGCTCTACACACCAGGCCCAGCAGGGCTCGGCAGAGTGCCCCACTGCCACCCTCCCTCCTGAGCCTGTCCCTCCCTCCCTGAGGTGTCCCTTCTTCCTGGGATCACAGCAAGGGGCTTGTCCTCGTCACCAGGCTGTCAGGACCTCTGACCTTGTCCAGCAGCTGCGAGATATGCAGGAGGACAGAGCAGGGGCAGCTCCCTTGGCCATCCTGTGATTTGTGCTGCCACAGGAAGCAAAGTGAGGGGAAATATCCAGATTTCGGCCATGTGGTGGACGTGCTTTCCATTATGGTCAAAGGAGTGCTGCCAGTGTTCCACCAGCATGCCAGGCGGGAGGAAACCAAGCCCAAATGTATTCCCCAGCTACCAGATGATGGATAAACTCCTTGTTCTCCTTCTGCCTCTGCAGAGGTGGCACTGCCATGGATGTTCTGATCCTTTGCAGGATCTGTCCAATCCTGGGTGCAGGTTCCAGGCATCCAAGGAAAGCCCCTGAGATCCAGGTCTGGTTTTGGCATTGTTTCTATCATTAATATTATTATTATTACTGTATCAGTGGCCAAGCCTAAGATCTCTGCCAGCATTGCCTGCACTCAATGACACAGAGAAAAATTTCACCAGGACTCTGGGTCCCTCCAGGAGGGATTGATGGGGAAAGAAAGCATCATGCATTATGTGCCAGGTGATGAACTGGATCAATCAGCCAAAACCCACTCCAAGAAGAGGCCTGATCCTCAGGAAATAATCCTGCACCAAGTGCCATCCCCAAATGATGAGCAAAGGCTCGGCCAAAAGTCAGTAACACCAGAGGGAAAGGATGGTCTGTGGTTAAAGATATGTGCTGAGCCTTCCAAGAGGGATGGATTTAGTTCCTTTTTTTGGCTTAGTGTTCCCATGATCCTGACGTCAAACAAATCACTTCATCTTTTGCCACCTCAGTGCCCCATCTGTTAAAGCATATTTTTAGTATTTTTCTTTTTTCTCTTGCCCTTTGTCTTTTCTGTTCTGAAGTCCTCAGAGCAAGGTTGTCTCTTGCTACATAATGTCCATCAGAAGAGATCTCTGACTTGAGCTCTTGCTGCTGAAATCCAAATTTTATCCGATCATAATGCAGTGCCTACCATGTTTGTGACACTGGTTGAGAAATCCCCATTACAATCCGTGGAAAATCTTGATTTGAATCAAAATGTTGAGTGGTTTGTTTGCAGAAGGAGAACCCCGAGCACGGTTTCCATTTTTCCCAGAAAAATCTCTGAAGAAAGTTTACAAACCCCAGAAGTTCTTGTGAAATCAAAAAAGCATTCATTAATCAGCGTTGCAGAGTCAAACAAAAGACAATATCGTCTGTCCCACGGGCGGATTTCCTTCCTCTCTGCAAGGAGCTGGAAACCCTCCTCTGCCTCCCAGCCTTGGTCAGGGCTCTCATTCCAGAGGAATCTTCTGTGCTTGTGTGTCAAGGGAAAATCTATTTCCAATAGGCGTGGAAGGTCTGTGCATCGTGCTCCTGTTTCACACAGAGCACTCCCAGCCCTGCACTGGCAGAGCCTCACAGGGCATTGCTCACTGCTCCATCACCTCCAGAGCTGTGCCTGGGAATGCCCAGTGTGGCCCAAACCCAGCCTGTGGGAAGGATTTGTCCATCAGCACCATGCTCTGCCCCTCTCCACCCAACCAGCCCTTCCTGCAGCTCTCCCTCTCCTCCCAGGTGCTGCCAGGGATGGAGATGGACAAGTGGAGTTGCTTCCACCCTTGCTTTGCCTCGTTTGAGGAGCTGAAGTTTCCCACCAGCTCAGCCAGCGGGTCCTTGGGAAGGGCTAGAGCTGCCCACATGCAATCTTTTCTTCCTGCATTCCTAAATCTGAAATTCCAAAGAACACTCCCACGTGCAAATTAATAACTCAGCACTTGCAGGTGGCAAAACAGTTCAGGGACCATCAGCCAGTGTGTCTTTAAGTCAGCTACAGGACAGGATTGCATGTTTCTCCAAGCAGAGGAGGTGGGTTTGTGCAGAAAAACTTGTCCAGGGGTTTCTCCCCATCACAGACAAGGCTGTGGTCTTACCTGCAAACCCTGTTGCCCCGAGGCAAGGAGCACACCAAGGGTTTGTGCTGGAGATGGTCCTGCTGTCCCCATGAGGCAGACCTTCAGAAGTGATGGGGGAGATCCAGAGTGCTTTCTCCTCCTGTTTTCTCCCCCATTTCCCTCAGGATGTGCTGTCACACCATCACCTTGTCCCCATCCCACCTCCAGGAGGGATGTCCACCACGCAAGGCCCCATTTGCAAGGATTCAGGAGCTTTTTCATCACCCAATGTCGTAAAGTTCCTCAGTCTGGGCAAGAATTTGTTCCGTGTCTCCGTGCCCAGGAAGCCAGAGCATCATCAGAGGAGGTCGGGGCGGATTCCCAAAAATGTGACCCATCCTCTCAGCAATGTGAGCGTGGTTCGGAGCGTGCCGCGGGCTCACCGGCAGCGCCGCGCCTGCTGCCATGACTCCACAAAGTGCTGCCCTGCCCCAGGAAGAGCAATCCAAAGAGGAGGAGCCCGGTGGTGCCTCTGCTGCCCTCAGACAGCGGGGGCTCGTGGTTGTGCAATGTTTACATGAGCACAGAGCTCACCATGGCTACACAGACCTCAGGAACAGCAGCTCCAGGCTCAGAGGAGGCTCAGAGGAGAACAGCCCCATTCCCCTGGAGCCAGAGGAGCCTGTGCTGGCGTGGACAAGGAGCTGCGTGCTGCAGGGGGAGCTGGAGAAGCCTCACACACCCTTGTGTTGGTGTTCTCCATCTCAGAGCCACAACTTCCAGAGGGGTTGTTTGTACAACTGGAGTTTCTGCAATGGCCTCATCCTTCCCCCAGATCTCTCCCTCTCATCCCAGCTGTATTTTAGGAGGACGCTGGGGTGTGCCTGTTCTCTGACCTCTCTGCTTCACAGCAGCACCAGCAGGGAGCAGAGGAGGAGGGGCAGGACCTGCTGAGGTGGGCACTTGCAAATGGCAGGTGCCAGAGGGTCCAACACTGCAGAGCACTGCAGAGGAACCCCTCACTCACACAGGGTGTGAATCATGAATGGTTTGGGCTGGAAGGGACCTTAAAGCCCATCTCATTCCACCCCCTGCCATGGGCAGGGACACCTTCCACTATCCCAGGCTGCTCCAAGCCCTGTCCAACCTGGCCTTGGACACTTCTAGGGATGTCTTAGGTCTGTTCTTGAATTTTCCATGCATTTCTTGATCCCATCCTTATTGCCACATCACCAACACTGCAATGTGTTATTCCCATTGGGAATGTGGGAACGTGGCTCTGCATGGATAAGGTGACATGAACAAGTAGCTTTCAGAAGATTGTTGGACCTGTCTAGTAAATGCTGAGGGCAGATTTCCTGGTTGTCCAGGCAGACCAAGCTCCACATCCAGCCATGCCTGGGCAGCTGCTGAGCTGACAGTCTGTGCTGGTGCCCACAGTCTTGGGCATTCCAGCCAGGAAAAGGACGGAGCTGTATCCAAACTCTCCAGCCAGAGCATCACTGGTGTTCGTGCAGACAAACTCCTGACTGATCTCGTTCCAGTGGAGATTATGGGCTTGACTTGATGTAGAACAACTTCTGATGACAAACATAAGAGTGGGGTGTGTTGGCCAGTTGGAAGTTGTTTTCTTTGGTTTGTTTGTTGTTGGGGTTTTTTTGTGAAGATTTTTCTCAAAGCATTTAGTGCTGGTACCTTTTTGAGCTCCAAATTTGGATGAATAAATGTCCTGGTGAACAAACCCCAAATCTTTGCCAAGCCACATCTTCTGGGAAAGAAGGGGGTCAGCCCCTGAGACAATCCCTGGGGAGCCTTATGGGGACAAGTTGTTCATGCTGACATCCAAAGGCCCTTTTCTCTAATTTCCCTAAACTCAAAATCTCACAGAACCTTCCTCTGTGTCATGGGGCCTCTTTTTTTGTAGTGTTGGGGAGAGGATTTTTCATCTGAAAGCTGATAGAACTTTTCGGGGTCTCCCAGTCCCTCAGACCTGAAGGCACAGTGGTCTTCCTGGTGGGCCATGGCTGGACTTTTCAGGGTGTTTAACTGTGGTGCACGGCAGCCCAGGCTCTGGTGGTGATGGGGATGTGGGGCCATTTCCCTTCTCCCAAGTCTGGGCATGGTTTGGGGAGAAAAAAAAAGCAGCACAAAGGATTTGGAGAAGTTTTCAATGACCAAAGACCACACAGGTGAAGGGCAAGTGCCAGAGATGGAGTTCAAAGAAAATAGAAGTTTTGTCTATGTGGCTTTTCCACAGGGCAGGGGATCACCCAGGACAGCTGTTCCTGAGACAGAATTGGGAATTTTGCTGGCTGAGACAGCTTAAATCAGGAAGAAGACTCCTTGGGATGACTGTTCAAAGCCTCTGGGCTTTTTTCTCACTTTAAATGCCCCAACTAGGCTGATAAAAACTCACACAGAGCCATGGAGAGCCCTGAGTACCACTCCATGCTGGTTATGCTGGCCAGACTCTTGGCCTGGCACTCTGGCCATGAAAACAAGGAGAGAAAACACATTAAAAAAAAAAAAAAAAAGAAAAAAAAAGTGCCATGGGGACCACGCACCACCCACATGGAGAGCTCCAGATGTTCCCAGCACCAGCCAGCAGTCACCAGCCCATTAGACACTCATTAACAAGTGTAGACGTTGGCAGCAGCAAATTTGGGCGCCCACAGTCTGCAAAAGTGCCCCTCTCTTCCCTCCCCAGGCCTTGCTTTGAAGATCCCCAGCCTCCTGCTGACACACATCTTGTGGAGATGCCTCTGAGTGAGAGGTTCCTCAGCACCACCCGGTGCACGGAGGGTACAGCCTCTGAGGATGGATGGTATCCAAATGTTTGGCAGAAATTCCAACTTTCCTTACTTTTAGGCGTATCTGTGGCTTTTTGATACTGTAAACAACTGACATAGGCATGGAAGAATAGTGTATCTGAAACAGTTTATACAAAAGAATTCCATCTGTCAGTCTGTTTACAGTTCACATGTGAAAAGGCAAAAATCTTTAAAAGGAAAACCCCGAGGGGAAAAACATTTATATATATCAATATGGGTATATAATCCCCAGACATATATATAGGATATGCTACAAATAATTGTCAAAGTGGAACAGTATCAGTGTAGATTTTCTTTTTCTCTTGAATGCAGTATTCTTCTTTTTTCTTTTTCTGGTGTAAATTAAATTTTCCCAGTTTGCTTTCTAACTTATTCAAAACAGCACAAAGAAAGCAGTCTGGAATTAACAGGGTGGCTTGGATTTTCTTTTCCTTTTTTTTTTTTTTTTTCACAAAACACTTTCCAGTTTCAAAGTTGTCCTAAAGCTTCTTGAAACTGTGCACAAGATCATGGTATTGCAGTAAAGAAGAAATACTGCTATTACACCCTTGAGAATAACCTTGAAGCCCGGCTGCTGTGTTATCTGAAAGGGGATTTTAGAAATTGCTCTGAGAGCTTTGACTTCTGCTTGGACAGACACCAAGGAAAGCCAGAAACGATCCAGGTTTCGTGTCTTTTCTCAAGGGAAGGAAAAATCCTGCATAATTATCCACCTCACTCCTAAATGCCAAAAGGCAGAGCCCTGGAGACAAACATGGCAAAGGCCTGATTTTGTAATATTTGTGCTGAGCTGAACCAAACCTGGATAATACACAAGCTCATGCATTGGTGTCACATAGGTTACAGGCACCAGCAACCAGGGCTGGTTTTAGCTCTGTTTTTCGTCTCTCTGGACCCAATCCTGTGGGTGCAAACTGCATTAAAATAGTTTGATGCTTATCAGGGATGAGGGATTTGTCCTTGGCTGAGAGGATCCCTGTATGGAATCACAGAATCCCCTGAATTGGAAGGGGCCCACAGGGATTATTCACCACTGCTGGTGGCAGACACATGCTGAGGAGCAGGGCTCTGGATACATCACCAGGGAGGATGTTCCAGAGACAAAACATGGATTTTCCACCTCTGGAGCATGAATTTTCCGTGGACGTGTGTGACAGTCCCTTTGACATCACGCTCAGGGAAGGTGGGAAGGCTGTGAGAAAAGGGTGTTTTCACAAAGACACCCCAAAGGCAGGACCAGCACCATTCCATGAGCACTGTGTTGATCCAAAATCCAGCAAAATTCCCATCCTAGATTCCTCTTGCCCTCCTGGCCTTGCTGGCTTGGCTGCTGCACATCCCAGGCCCTGTTCTAATGGCCAGGGCTGTGTTTTGCTGTTCGTTTTTCGGAGCCCCACAGATGCAGCGAGATGGGTAACAACACAAATATTTACATGTGGCAACCGTTTGTTTTAATTGCATGGGATGAAATCAAGGTTTTCTGTTGCCCCCGCAGCAAGGGGAGGAAGTGGGGGGTGTTTTTATGGGCATTCCAGAGCCCAGCCAGCCTTGGGAGGTGAAGGAACAACGTTGCCCACCAGCTTGACCAAACATGTGCTCTTCATATTCCTCCACCATGAAACAGCCCTTTTTTATTGTGTCTTGGCAGGGCTATGAGCCTGCAGCCCTGGTACGATAACGTCCCACTCCTGTGAAATTCCATGGGGCCAAATTCAGCCTGTTGTGTCTCCCAGGGAGCAGGAACAAGTGTGGAGCAGGAACACACCTGTGCCCACCCTCCTGCAGGTGTTATGAGCTCTGGGAGACCCTCTCTCTGCTCCATCTCACACAAAGGGCAGCCCCAAAGAGCAGGAGAAATAATAAATACAGCGAGGTTTCTAATGGGATGTTGTTGCCAGTGTGTGGAAGCATTATGGGGCAGTTGGGGCTGGTGTTGGCTGTAATTTTTCCCAAGAGATTTGCCCAAACTGAAAACCCAGAGCAGAAAAAGGTCACGTTTTTGGAATGTGGTGTTTGCCAAATCACTTCCTATCTCCTTACCAAAGCTGTGTGTGATCAAAACTCTTCAGTTGCTAAGAGACAATGAAAAAAAGAGGGAAAGATGCTGATTTTTTAACATTAAGGAAGTATAAAAGATTTAAAAAAAAAAACAACAACAAAACCAGACACAAACTTTTTAAGGGAAAAGTTCATAATAGTTATGTTCCCATTGTTTGCCAGCCTGTTCCTTATTTTACATCCTACGAAGAGCTGTGTTGAAATGATATCACAGAATCTCCAAGACCAGGGATATTTCTTAAAGGAAAAGATATATTCCAGAAATATGGATATGTGTATTTTTCTCTCCCTGTTTTGGAAGGGTCTGTCAGTCTCACAGTCTCTGGGGCCAGCACTGCTATGATGGGAGTAGCCAAAGGCAAGAAATGGAAATTAAACTTTTAAGCTTATATTTTCAGTTTTCCTCAGTTTCACCTGGAGAGGTGAGAAAGCGGTTTTCACCAGAGATACCCTTCCTGGGTAGAGCTGTTGGAACAAATTCAGCTTAATTTTAGGAGAAGCCTAGTCTTGGACTACCCTGTGCTGCCAGATGTGGATTCCAAATAACCTCTCTGCTGAGAGGCAGCTGTGCTGCCATCCCCGCGGAGGCCTGGCCTGTGCCACCACCACGTCTGGACATCTGATGGATCAGATGGGTGCCTTTGTGCACAAAAGATCCACCAGACTTCCCCGAGGCAACCTGGCTTCATCCAAAGAACCAGCTGGGAGCCAGTCTTGCCGCTCATTAGAGAGTGGCAGTTTTATTTATCTTTTTAATTTATTTGGCACTTGAAGGCTGAATTCCCTTTCTTTTGCCATCCAGCCCCTGCTTGAGGGTGTCTTCTGGGCAGCTATCCCTACTTTTTAATATGGTGTCGGGAGTTGGTGATTTATGGGTCGTTTATTTTTAATTAAACAGAAAGCCCAGAATTTCAAGGGCTTCATGGTACCTCTGTTTTAGGAAAAAGGGTCCAAGGAGGTGGCGTGGGACCTCAATTAGTACTGCAGGACAAGAGAGAGGGATGCTCCACCCATGATGAGGACACCCAGACAGATGCCAAGGTCAGCCTGTGAAGCCTTTTGGGTGTTTATGGCTCCTGTCTGGGACTAACAGAGAGCTTTGAAACACCATTTGGCATGAGGCAAAGCCAGTGGATGAAGGTGGGTTTTTTCCTAGTCAGAATTCCCATTGAAATCGGGGGACAAAATCCCCAGAGAAAAAGAAGACACAGACCTCCTCATCTTGGCCACATGGAGATGTCACGCTGTTGGTGGCTGTCAGATAAAACTGTGGGGCAGGACAGGCAAAGCAGGTAAAAGGAGGTTGTTTCTTTTCCTTGTGAATTAGAAATATATTATTTAACAGCATGGAGCAGAGGTGAGTAAAAATGCAGGTAAATCCAACTTGCCTTCTTTGCTGGCATCCTGGGATGGAGTTAACCCATAGAGCTGTTGGTATTTAAGTGGGACAAGGAGTCAGGAGTGTGGGATCACTTCTAAATCAACACCAGCACCTCAGCCAGTGGGGGGTTCAGATCTGAAACAGTCATATGGTTAGAAAATGAATAATTACCATGATCAGCCTGACTGTGCTAGCACATCCCCCACATTTCCATCAGTGGCACAAGCCCCCTGCCCAGGAAAATTAACACCAGTGGTCTCCTCCCAGTTTTCCAGCAGTGACACCATTTCCCTTCCAGGTCTCCCATCCTACTTGTGCTTGCAGCCAGGTGAGAGCAGCGTGAGTCCTCCATCCCCAGCTGGGGGTGACCCCTGGGCAGTCCTTGGACAGGGGACAGGTTGTGCATTGAGGTGGCCCTACAGGGACAGAGAGCATGGAAGGCAAGGACTGGCTGGGAATGCCAAGGCTGGGAATGCCAAGGATAGGCAGCGTGGAAGCAGGAGCTCAAAACCTTCAAATTTCCCTGCACAGCCGACGTCCCTTCCCTCTTTGCTGTGGAGGAGCTTTGCCGTCCTGGCTGGGGATGGCCGGACACAGTCGGGATGGCCGGACACACGCACGCCTTGGTGATCTCCACAAACACAGCCGGGCCATTACCTCAGCCCTGGGTGGGGTGGCCCGGCCGGAACGGGCTCCAGACAGCGCAGGATGTGACCCGCTCCGCCAGCCCGGGCTCTGCATCCCGGGATCGCACACAGACAGCTCCCGGCTCCAGCCGCCCTCCCTCCTTCCCTCCCTCTCTTCTTTTAACCTCTTCTTTCTAAAGTGGTTTCTAAAATAAGCCCAAGTCTCGGCAGCTGCGAAAGGCGTTTGCTGTCAGAATTGGCCCCTGTGCAGACGGACTGGATACTGCAGGCGCTTGTTTTGCGTTTTAAGCCTAAACATTTTTTCCTCCCCCCTGCTCTTTGCAGTTCAACTCTTAGTTTTTAATAGTCCTTGTCATGATGGAAAGTGCCAGACTCCAGCTGTTCTTCCCAAACCTCTGGGAGAGGCCTGGTTACATCTAGTTCTCATAAATCTTGAATCCAGTTCTAGCAAGCCTTTAAGCCTGACCACTAGGCTGCCTGGGCAGTCCATGATTGAAAACAGGAGCAGAGGAAGAAAAGGGGAAAGTGGGAAAATAAAGAAAAGGCTTCACACTTGTAGACTTTCAGGAAAAGGCACCAAAAAGACAGCATGTAAGTCCCACTGAGATGAGAGTCAGGGTGTTCTCTACAGCCACCTTATAAAAAACTTGTGGCATCACAGAAAAGGATGGCGGAAACAGATTACTCGCAAAAGCAAAGGTAGGATTCACCTGGCTTCCACAAAAAAAGGACTGGGAGAATGTTCTTGTGTCAGCAGCTTTGAGCATAAATGAGATGCGGAGATCCTAAATCTCTCTCAAGGATCTTCAGCTGGGACAAACTGGTCTGGGCTCTGCACACCTGATTTATGTCTGTTGTGGATTTGGCCTTCAGGGTTGAAAAAGAGCAAAAGAGAAAAAGGAAAGAAAGGGAATGCAAGAGTATACTCTCATTTGGGAAATAAGGTACCCATTAGTGTAAATATGTCTTCCCCAGTGCTTGGTGAGCAGTGAGAGAGTTTAATCACACAGAGCATTGGCTTCTCTGAGCTTGGTTATTCCTTGAGCTGTGAAACCCTGGAAGTCCTGTGGGATCCAGGCACTCACCATGCTCAGTGATGGGTTGGAGTCACCAGCACTGGTGGGGACATGCAAAAGGCTGCTCTTGAGTTTGCAGAAGGATCTTGTTAAGTCTGTGGATGGGATTATGTCTTAAATCCCTTCCTGGCGCTCTGGGAAGCTGTTCCAGGCCTCTGCAGTCTTTGCTACAGATGTGTCAAGAGGCAAAGGATGATAAAGGTGTTTCTATGTGTTCTTCACTCCCCATGGCATGGAAGAGGAAGAAAGGAGCCCTACATTTCTTGGGAATAAGATAGAAAATAGCCAATGACCACTTAGCATATAAAATATCCACGACAGGACTACACTGTCTTTCATACAGTGGGAAGGATTGAAACCTTGGCCAAATTCATCATCATCATCATCATTCATGGAAACTTTTGCTGTTTGCATCCACGTTTGAGACTTCAGGAACCATCACGAGGAGAGAAAGGTACAATAAGCTGAACATACACGCACAGCCCTCAACCTTCTTTCAGTTGCTAAACAGAGATCCCTTCCAGCAAGGAACAGAGAGATCAGCCAGTAGCATTGAAACAGACAAGCGTTTGGATCATGGAAAACCAGTAACTTGGGGGAAATGTGGAAGTCAAGTGCCCTGTGATGGATGGATAGGCAATGGCTTTTTAAGTATCCACATTTCAAAGGAGCAAAACCACCATATTCTGCAAGTGCAGCTTAACCTCACCTGACTCCAGGGACACCTTTCCACTGCCCCCAGTGGCTGTTGGATGGGGCCTGCCAGAGGCACAAGTTTCCGTGGAGAAGCCGTGCACTTAAGCAGCTACATATTTAAATACTCTGGATGAGCCTCCTTCCTGGATTTCCCAACATCTGTGCTTCCTCGCCTTGGAAGCCATCCCCCTCTTGGATCTGGACACTCAGAGTGTGCAGAAATGAGCGGGAGCAGCTAAGGACAGCATTTGTGCAGGGGAGCAGAGCTCTTTGCAGTGATACTGGAGAGCACCTGCGGGTGCTCTGCGAGAGCTGCAGCCGAAATTCCATTATTGCTGCCGCTGCCTTAATTGGGGCATCCCTCCACACGGCAGGAGGGATGTTGGGAGCCCACAGGATGAGGCAGAATGCTCTTGTTCTTTTGTCCCTTCTGTCTGTAGCCTGCGCCAGGGCTGTCTTGCCCCTTGTGGAAGAGCCAGGCTCATGCCAAAGGTGGTTTTGCTGCGTGGCTCATTTCTTACCACAGACACGTTTCCAGTGCTGTTATAAAGCTTATCTCTTCCTGTTATTTCCCAATATCAAATCGCAGTAAGAAAACAGATTTCCCTTTGCTGAACACAGGTAATATTACACTGGGGACTGTTAATGGCTTAAGCAAAGATTTTTCCACCTACAGGCGAGTGACTGATAGTTTATCCATCTGCTGCATAAAACCAATGCTTAAATCCCAGCTTTAATGGGTCACATCACCTGTGGTTTCAAAATAACTCTGGATTTTCTCCTGAAGGAAGATGCAAAATAATGAAAATTAGTACTTGGAAGTGAAAGGGATTTTTTTCAGTTCAACAAACAACCGGGAGCCCATCACTTTTTCAAGTTAAATTGTCTTGAGTGATTTTGTCGTAGGTCAGAGGGAGGTCAGACAAGTTAGGCTTGGTCTTTTTCCTGCGTTGTCATCTCTCAGCAGGAGGAGGAAGTTCACCTCAGCAGGTGTCATAAACACCAATTTCCCAAAATTTCATAATCATTTAGATCTAATTACAAGACACACATGGTTTTTGACTTTCCCCAGGAAGACTTCGGGGAATGTCCACCGCTAAACCAAATAAGAAGGAATTTGCAGTGATTTTGATGGGTTTGCATTTTTAATCCAGGAAATTCAGTTTAATTCCAGAAACTTATTTTAATAGGCTGTGTTGCTCTAGGTCAGTTCATTTACTGCTGCATCACAGAGACAGGGAAGGAGATGATTTTTGCACATTTTTTCAGTGTGTCCATCAGGAAAAGACGCACCAATAAACTCGGTTGGGGACAGAGTGGACACTTGTGCTGCTGTCTCAATCTCTGCCTCCTACAACAGAAGTTCCCGTGCTCAGTAGCAATTTGACCCAAATCTAAAAGGCAGAGAGAAATCCCAGTGGTGCCAAATTTGAGTTTTCCATTCATTTTAAGAAGGTAAAGGGTGTCAGGAAGCCAAGAATTTTGTTTTCCCTAGAGGTCACCAAAAGTGCCATGAGTGATAGCAGCGTTTTTAGCAAGAGGTATCTCATGGTAGACTCCTCATGACACTGCCTGAGCAGTTTATGGCCTTCAGGGATGACTAAGACTTGGTCACTTACTTAAAAATCCCATTTTAGATATGGGCTGGTGGTGTTTGTCTCTCTACACTCCACCTTCCAGAGCTCCAGCTCTGTGCTGGTGCCATCTGTCCCTCTGAAGGCCATGCTGAGGTATTTGTCCTCATGGACTTCCATGGTTCTCCTCTGTTCTTCAGCCTGAAGGGACAATTCACTGCCTGCAACCCTCAGGTGGGTGCTTGGGAGTAAGTAAAGAGCAATTTGCCTTAATGGAGGGGCACAGGACAAAGATACTTGATTTAATTCATCTCTAACACCATGATTTACTTCATCTCTGGCTGCTCCTTCTGAGGGGCAGCACAGAGAGGGAACACTGCTGATGTGGACACTACAGTTATCTCAGCTTTCTGTCCTTGCTGATCATTAAATTATCCCACAGCCCATCACAGACAGGCCTGTAACATCCATAGCTCTATTAATAAACCTTCTGCAGCAGTAAATCCCTGAGCCTGACTGCAGTACTGTCAGTACCTCCTCTGATTTTTTATTCCCCATTTACCCACCATTTGCTCTGGGGATAAAATGGAGCGGCCGCCAGTTCTGCCCCCTCTGTGGCCCCTCAGTGACAGCAGTGACAGCCTAGGAGAGAAGGTGCTGAGGCCTCTTGTGGTTTGTGACCACTTTAAAAAAAAAAAAAAAAAAAAAAAAAAAAAAAAAATTAAAAAATCCCCATGTGGAGATGCCCAAATGCAGAATGTGCTTCTCACCCAGCATCTGTGGGCCCAGTCCCACAGGTCAGCCTAGAATAGTGGAAGAAACTTATTCCTGATTCGTTTTGAAGTTCCCGAATCACCTTTGCCACAAACATGGGCAACACCACCGTGAATTTGGGCAAGGCTGCTGCAAGCGTGGCCAGTGCGGCTGCAAACACGTCCACGAGGACATTCAGCAGTGCCACAGGAGTGACCTCCATGAGCAGAGAGGCCAGGACAGCTCTCGGCCCCGGGCACGTGCAGCTGGGCCTTCAGGGAAATGCAGGGAGGTTGCGGAGGAGCAGCAGAATATGAGCCCAGCGTGTGCCCAGGTGGGTGAGAAGGTCCATGGCACCTGGCCTGGACTAGGAATTGTGTGGCCGCAGGATCAGGGAAGCGATTGTCCCTCTGTGCTGGGCACTGGTGATGCCACCAAGTGCTGTGTCCAGTTCTGGGCCCTGCGATGCACGAGAGACACGGAGGGGCTGGAGCGTGTTCAGGGAAGGGAACAGAGCTGGGCAAGGGTCTGGAGCACCAGGAGAGGCTGAGGGAGCTGGGAAAGGGGCTCAGCCTGGAGAAAAGGAGGCTCAGGGGGGACCTTGTGGCTCTGCACAACTCCCTGACAGGAGGGGACAGCTGGGGTGGGGTTGGGCTCTGCTCTCAGGGTATGAGAGACAGGACAAGGGGAAATAGCTTCAAGTTGTCCCAGGAGAGGTTCAGGTTGGACATCAGGAAGAATTTCTTCATGGAAAGTGTTGTTAAGCTGCTCAGGGAGGTGGTGGGGTCTCCATCCCTGGAGGTGTCCAAGGAATGCCTGGACATGGCACTCCGTGCTCTGGGCTGGCTGATGAGGTGGGAGTCAGTCACAGCTTGGAACTCGCTGATCCCAGAGGTCTTTTCCAACCTCGGGGATTCTGGGATTCGGGGATTAGAGGGACTGTGAAAATCAAAGAGAATTAAAGGAGGGAAGGTCCTGGCCAGGAGGTGACTCCATCCCAAAGCACCAAATGTGCATCCTGGGGCTCTGGGGCTTCCCAAGGGAAACTGGGTGAGCAGGAGGCTGCTGACCTGTGCTCTGGGGTCCTGACCATGGCCAGGCAGAATGGCCCCACTTTCTGCTGTTCACGACTGACTTGTCCCTGTGGGGGGAAGCTTAATTGCCTGTCTTGGCCTGGACAACACTTAAACTCATTTTCTGGACTCCAGAGGGATTGTGGTTGGCCTGTATCAGCCCTAAACACACTTTGATTCATTTTATTTCCTGGACTCCTAAAGGGATCCGTTTTTTTGGCCTGTTTTGGCCCCAAGCCCTGTTTGATTCACTTATTTCCTAGACTCCCAAGGGAGTGTGGTTGGCCTGCTTTGGCCCTGTCTTGCTGTCACTGTTCCATGCTGGTATGCAATGCATCTGCACGCTTTAGATTCCTCCACTGCTTGTGCTTTCACTGTAGGCCAAGGCTGGATGTATTTTGCAATGTTTCGGGAAATATAAACACAACTTAGTCTGTCTCCATGCATTTACCTTGCTGAGATTTTCCTGCAGCCTTTCACTGCCTCATCTGTCCTACTATTGTTGCATTGCAAGAGGCACTATGAACTCAGTCTGGCCAGCTCCTTGCTGGAGAGGGGATGTTCCCTGTGGGATTTGCAGCAGGGAGCACCCCAAGAGAGGAAGGGAAGGACCCAAAGAAGGAGGGAAGGTGGGGAACAGCTACCACGTACATGGCTGCTGTCCCTATTAGAGGTGATTTCATGGCTGTGCAGCTTTGTCACTGAGCCTGCCAGCTGCTTTTCTGCCACAAGGAAACCACACCTGTGAGAAGATGCCCCTGGTCATGCCAGTCCAGGTACCACAGGTGACACTCTGGGCAAGCCAAGGCATGGGACTGGCTCTGTTATCATCTCATAGGTGACCTTATTGCACAGCCATCCCTCCAGAGGCATGAACTAAGGAGCTGCCACAGCTGGTGGCCCCTGCTCGGCACACACAGAGCACAAAGCACAATCCCCACCCCTGCTCTGGCACCTCTGACTGCCCTGTGTTACCTTGTACAGCCCCTGAATGGCCATGGGCTGGTCCCTGCTTGGTCTCTGCTCTGATGGAGCACCAATCCTTCCTTTCCACACAATTACAACTGAGCAGGAAGCTGAGATACAGATGGGCTCCACTCCATGGAGAAGATGTGCAGAGAAAAATGTTCTTCACGCTGTCTTTGAGGAAAAAAAAAGGGTTTTTTTCTGATGATGTCACTTACCTCTACTGCAACAAGTTGAATGGTGACTTCCCAGTCCCAAACCAGTCTGAGACTGGGAATAGTGGTTGAACAAGCTGAAGAAATGATGGATATTCCTATTCTCCTACCTCTTCTTGGACTTCTTGGACACCTCTTGGTCTTCTCCAGCCACCTGTTGATCTGTGTCTGCTCACACTGAACTCGCCCTGTACCAGTCTCCCTTGTCCTGGCAGAACGTGCTGCCAGCACACAGAATGTGAGCACTGGGAGAACAAACAGCTGGAGGTCTGGCTTCCCAGTTAGAAGCCCAGCTCTGCTTTGGAGAGCCTGTGACAGTGTCCAGTGCTGACATCTGTAACTCTACAATAGCACTTTGCTCTTTGCTCTTGAAATTTCAAAGGAATTTGTCAGAATATTGATAAGTTTGTTCCCCATATAAATCCTGCAATTTAAAACTGCCTGGGGCAGAGTCCCAGACCAGGCCCATGCCCTCCAGGGCACACGTGAGAATAAAGTCTTGCTTTCAGTAAAAATATTGTCCCAGCACTGCAACGACAGACCTGTTTTTTTCTTTTCTAATTTACAAATATCACCACACTGCAAACTCATTCCATATCCCACCAGAAGAGCATTGCTTTCCATATAGACTGTCTGGAGATAAATATTTCATCACAGAATTTATTGTTTACAGAGCTTACTTGTTTACTGTGCAACTCCTTTTTATCAAGACCTCATTTCAGAGCCTAAGCAAGAAAGAAATCAAATAAATCCAAGAGCCTGTTAATGCTGTGAGGAGAAAGCAGCTCTTTACCGAGTGAACAAGTTTCATTGTCCAATTGTCCCAGGAAATTTAAAGCAGAATGTGTTTTTGACAGCTTCGTTAATGGGACATTTTTTTTCCCCTTGCCAGAAATTCAGGCATAATTGAGACATAGTGTTGAACTTCAAATGTTTCCCTGAAACTGGAATAGAGGACTTGATGAAGCATGTAATATGGCATAACCTCCCAATTATTCACACGTTTAGATAACCATAATCACACAACGCCCATCACAGCCAGGAGGTTATTCCAGGCAGATATTGGCAGGGGCTAATGGACAGCATATTGCGAGGGCAAGGAGGCTTTGGAAGGAAACATTAATCAGAATTTGGTAGCAAAGTCATCAATCACAGCTTAACAAAGCTGTCACTCACCGCTGCAGTCCCGGGACCTCGATCAACTCAGAGTTCAACTCATCAGTCTCCAAGAGCAGAACTCAGCAAGGGAGAATGGCATTGCCTCAGTGTGGCTGTCCCCAGGACACCCAGCCCTTGGCAGTGCGGCTGCTCCAGGGAAGAAGCAAGAGAAATCATCACCAGGATTTGCAATAATTGTGTTGTGTGTTTTTCAGTCAAACGACATTGCTTTTGATTATCACTATTTGATGTTTTCTTGCTCTGGGTTTGAGAAATGCAACTGCATTCTGCAGTTGGAAATTATTCCAACCAGGAGCTTTTCTAACTGCTTGCTGAGACACCCATAGCAAATTGTGACATGTGAGAAATGTACAGCAGGAGCACAGCAAGCAGATGGGAGGTTGTAATTATTCCCATTTCCCACGGACAATTAGATCTTGTCTGGGATGCAGTGTCCATGTTTGTGTCCCCAGCACGAGCAAAATGCCAATAAACTGGACTGAGCTCATCAGATGGCCACCAAGATGGGCTGGATGGCCCTATGGGGAGGGGCAGAAGGATCAGATCTTGCTCAGCCTGGGAAGTGGAAGTTCATAAGGGGGCTTAAACCAGTCAGGAGTTTGGAGAGTGAAAAACCAGAGGTTTTCTAGATGTGACTGGAAAAGCCCTGAGCAAACTGATCTGACTTCAGTTGCGACCCTGAGTTCCAAACCTGCCAAGTCCCTCCCAGCATGAACAGTGTTGCAGTTCTGTGGCTGCAGGAAAAATGCTCTGTTCTCCACGCTTTCAGGAGGTGGAACATGGGGCAAGTGCTCAAATAGCAGCACAGAAGGGATCAGGACATGCAACACCTTTACCCAAGACCTGGCAGGGAGGTTGCACCATGTCTCCTTCATGGGCTACAGAGCATCTGGGAGTGCTGTTGCCTTTGTCCAGCTACCTTCCCCAGTTTTTAAGACAATCCCTCATCCTAGATTAAGGCCAGCCAACACTAGTCCTGACATTGCTCCTGGACAAAAGCAATTTTCCTGAGAGAGGATGTTTGCACTTCACCCTTTGCCACAAACATTTTGTGCAGTCACAGAATCACAGAATATTCTGAGCTAGGGACCCACAAGGATCACTGAGTCCAAGTCAGCCCTGCACTGGACACCCCAGGAGTCACCATGTGAATCCACACACTTTCTTTCCAAACAAGGCTTTCTTATCATCTGCTCTTCTGCTTTTGGACTCTGCCTGTTGCCCTGTTTTACCTAAGCCCACTCTCTATTTTGTCACGTTTTGTCCCCACCATCCTCCCAATTTCAGCTGTTGGGGATACCTCTGTCCAGGCCTTCCCCCAGGGCACAGCTGCAAAGCAGTGCAGGAGTGGGGCTTTTCTTTCATCCTCCAGAGTTGGCTTCAATCTGCACTCTGTGCATTAAAGGGCAGGAGGTGAGAGGTCTCTGAGTGCCTAAGGAATGAGGAAGCTGCAGCAAATGAGTTCCTGAAGCCTCAAACTTTCTGTGCCCTCCTTGCATCGTCCCATGTTGGCTGAGACACTGCTTTTTGACGGCACTGGAGCACATGGAAACCTTGATCCACCCAACACATTATGCTGAAAAACTTCATGCCTTGGGTGCATAAAGTTTTCCACATAAACAGGTGGGAGTCTGGCATGGCAGGCACGATTTAAGGCCAGTGCATGGTGTTTTTAACACTGTGTGGAAAACTTTTGGGTGCTGGCTGTCTTCTGAGGGGTCAAGTGAGTCATTATTTTCATTGGCTTTCCCCTGGCCAGGGTGTCCCTAAGAGGTTTGTACGAGGTTCCCCTTGCTCCTCTGGCAGAGCTGGGGAACTCCCTCCTGATGCAGCTGTGCAGAGATGATGAGGGACATTTCCAGGGGAGGGGGGGACTCCAGCAGTGCCAGTCTCCTCTGGATGAAGGAACAGGAGCAGACAATTTGCCATTGTGGTTGGTTTGGTCTGTCACCAAATTGCCAAGATATGGTGTCACCTATTTCTTAGAAACTAGGACTCTCAGTGATACCTCAGTTGCTCTAAAAAAGAAAACCGAGATGATGGTGGGTCTGGATTTGTCCTGGCTTTGAAGACATCATTGCTGACACATGATGGGAAGCAAAAAGAAAAAAACCCTGGGGTTTTGTCATATCCCAACTCAGCCATGTGTCTTGTGTGCTGCAGGGTGTCCTCCCCCAAGAGAAGGTAAAGCCAAAATCTCCTGAGATGAGGCTGCACATACTCCACTTGCTTTCAGGATGGACTGGTGACGTCAGGGCTTTCTCTGGCTCCTGCCTTGGTTTTGTTTGTACCTGTCAGCCTGTAGGGTACTCTGAAGACAGAGATCCTGCAGTTAGTGACATTGCCATGAGGAACAAACAATCTTTTTTGGCTGAGGTTTTGTGTTCAGGTAAAGGGGGACCCCGCCTGATATGGTCACATTTGGCTCCAGAAAAATGGAAGCACTTGAAGGTGCTCCAGAAGGAGCAATAAAGATGTGGGACACATCACCCACAGGGAAAAGTGGAAAAACCTTGGATCATTAGCAAATCCAGGTGCCTAAATCTCACTCTGGGGCTGCAGTGAGTGGTTTGAACGTGGCCCAAAGCCTGCTCTGTGCTGCACTTGGACGGGAGCTGCTGGGATTCCAGTTGGATGTGGAGCTGTCCCAGTGGCGTGGAGCCAAGGGACACTCAGTGTGCCCAGAGGAGGATGCAGTGAAGGCTTCCCAGCCTCAGGCTTGCCAGGCTGTGTGGCCAGCAGCATCCAAGGGAGGGACCTGGTCATGATCCCATTCGGTGTCCTTGAACCTCCCCAGGCCAAAGGGACAGATACCACTGGCAGCCAGGTCAAGTAGGGACAGCTTTTACCAGGAGCCAAAGCTCCTCCTTACACCTTCTTGAGTGGAAATGAGACTGTTCTCCCACCACACCCACGAGGGGAAGGGAGGGGACAGGGTGGGGAATCGTTATTTTAGTCATTAGTTGATGGGGAATTTAGCAAGGAAGATTGACCTCAAAATCCCACGGTTTTCTCGTTGTAGAAGTAGCCAGTGTGAGGAAAATGTCACGTACTCCAGGACTGGGACAGAGAGGAGAAATTCCTCTACTTTGGAGATTCTGCCAGGATGAGCTCCCGTGTCCCATAAACAGATTGTGTTCCCACTCTCTGGACTTTTTTTTTTCTCATCACCTGCAGGCCTTGGCTGAAGTCTCTCACTATGGCTGATGGATCTAAATCATCTCCCCTGTGGAAAGAAACTAAGCTTTCTCCTGTGGGGCAGGAGGCTGCACCACAATCTCAGGGGTGCAAAAGGAGGGTTCTTGCAAACACATTTTTTGGGGCTGACCCCCTCCATTGCCTTAGCAACAACAAGCATTAGAGCTTTTTACCTCAAATCTATGCTTGGAGATGATGTTCATATGTACTTTTTCTTAGAACTTACTTTGGGCCTGAAGAATCTTCCACCCCAAGCATTTTTATTTGGTGCTTTACAGGTGGAAAGCCCCTTTGCTCACCTGGTGGCAGGCTGGGGACACGCCCCATCCAACCTGCAGCACGAGCCACCAGTGCCCAAGGCTCCTTCTGTTTGTTCATCCATCCCAGAGGAGTCACGTGAGTGGTTCCTGCTCTGTTATTGTTCCAGGGCTCATGATGGAGTGTAACGTTACACGAAACCTGGGCTGTTTATTTAAACAGAGAGGGTCCCACCAGGGTCACAAAGTGACGTCGCGTTTCCCACCCACCTGACAGAGCTGTGGGGAGACAGGGGGATTGTGTTTGGGTTGCTTTCGTATCCCACACAGTAGGCAGGGAGGGAAAGCTGATTGAAAGGGGGTTATTTAGAAAGAACAAAGTCAAGCCATTCTTCTTCCATCAGGCCCATCTTGGGAAAATGACTCCTGATGGTGTAAGCTGCAGATCAAGGCACTTAGATGGAGATAGTGAGTGCGAAAAGCTCTTAAAACCCTTTCAAAATCTGTCATAAAATAGTCATAAAAAGCCTTTGGCCAACGTTCTATCTAACACACTGATCTAGGGTCTTGGAGGTCACATGTACAAGCTGATTTACCCCAAAGGAGGGTCTGCTTCATCTCCTGGCCCCAACATTAAATGATGAATTTCCTTTCCCAAAGCACTCTCAGAGGAAGCCTTGAGCTATGCAAGGCACATAAAAAAGGGGGCCAAACATGGAGTCATAGAATCAGTTGGGTTGGAAAAGGACCTTTAAGATCATTGAGTCCAAAGAGATAAAGCAGCACTGCCAAGCCCACCATGAAACCCTGCCAGTAACCAGATCTTGAATGGCAAAATGTGATCCCAAAGCAGAGCACTTGCCCTCAGAATGAGAGGGTGGAGACTGTCTGGGGTGTTCCCATGGCAGTGCAGGGCTGTCCCCCAGTGACAGAGATGCTCCAGCTCCCCTTTGGGTGACCCCACCTCTGCACCCAACCCACACCTGTGTCCTGCCACATTCTGTGTACATGGCAGACCTCCCAAGAGACACCACAAAAAAAGGCACAGAAAAAATTCTTCCATGTGAGGGTGGTGAGGCCCTGGCACAGGTTGCCCAGAGAAGTTGTAGAAGTGTCCAAGGCCAGGTTGGATGGGGCTTGGAGCAACCTGGGATAGTGGAAGATGTCCTTGTCCATGGCAGGAGGTTGGAGTTAGGTGATCTTTAAGAGCCCTTCCAAACCAAACCATTCTGTATGTGCAAGAGAAGGAAATTGTCATCAGCAGGTGGCCACGGGCCAGACCTGGAGCAGGCTCCTCTCTGAGGCTCTGCCTTGGATGTGCTTGAGCTTGGATGTGATGACTCCTGACCCCTGTGTCTCCCTCACCCCCTGCCCTGCCGTGGATGTTTTTGGAGCAGCCTTTCCCTGTGTTTGGCTGGGTGTTTGTACAGTGACTTGCATAACTGGAGGATGATGATTTAGTTCAGGGCTCTCGGTCCCATGATACAGCCCGTGGTAATTGAATGCAGCAAGTGCTGTGACAGAAACCAAACAGGAGCGTAAAAAGGAGAGCTGCCTGTTCAAGGGAAGGAAGGAAAAGCTTCCTGATTTTCCTGTCATGAAGTTTGTCCTGGGTTTGCATAGAGGAAAGGCAGGGAAGGGTGACCTGTCAGCAGAGGTTGCATTACTGGCTCACATAGAGAGGGAAGAACTCTCTGCTTTGTGAGTGTCTGGGTTCAACAAGCGAATATAGCAAAGATTTCTTTAAAGATACCAAGCCCAAGCACACCACAGCTGGGAAGCACTCATGAGCAACAGCTTTCACATGCTAACAAATAAAAGAGCCTTGCAAAACAGATGCTGAGGTTTGTGGGGCTGGCACAGGCTCGCTGCTGGCAGGGAGTTAACTCACAGAAAGCTGAAAGGTTCAGCGATGGAAGAGTATCCAGAGACTGTTCATAAACACAGCTGAGGGCCAGCAACCTGCTTTATCCCCTGCCCGAGCTGCACTGCCCCAGTCATTCCTTGCAAGGTTCCTGCAGGAGAGAAGGCAGATATGCAATTCTCCTGCAGCCCACGCTCTAGAGAAATAATTAAACAGTTTTTCTTAACCTCTTGAACTTTTCATTTATTATTGCCATCCATTATGTCTACCTTCTCAAATAGCAGGATCCTGAAAGCCAGCTCCAGGGGTCAAGGGTTTATTGTTTAATGGAGATAGAACATTCTGTAAATTGCACAAAGTCACAATGTTTAGAAGAGAAGCTTCTGGTGTACTGAATCTTTTCAATTTAACAAACAGTGAGCTTTGACATATGTTCTTCCTCCATAGCAGGAAATTTGGGATAAGTGCAGTACTGGCATGGACATGTTACCAAATCCTTCCTGTAAACCAAATGACATCTGCATTCAAATAAAAACATTCCTTGCACCAAATACCAGGAAATACTAAAAGTATCACTATTCTTCTAAGGTCATGCTAAAATGAAGTTTTTGGCTTTTAGAACACAAAGTAAGTTTGTACAGGGCCAAGACGTTTTGTTCAACACACATTTGCTGTTACAAATCCCAAGAGACATCCTTCTGGGTCAAATATGTGCATGTGTCTGTAGAATTTTGCAAGCATTTAATCTTCTTCATATGAAAAAAGAATAAATATTTTAGGAGCGTGGACTTACATTAACAAATATTGCTGTTGCCTTTGTTTTTACTAGTGCTCTGCTTTTCAAAGGCAGAAAAAGGATTTGCTTAAAACAAAGCAAACATCCTCAAAATGCACCGTGCCAAAATAATCAAAGGAATAAATACCTGGGATTTACAAAATATGAATATTCTTTGGTAAATAAACTGAAGCAAGAGCAGACAGGGAGAGGAGGCTGCTGCAGTGATGGGGAGGGAGTGCTGAGTGTAAACACTTTCATCTCATAAACGGCAAATCAAGAACATTTAAAGAAAATAAATGTATGCAGAGCAGATTCTTCCTTCTCATATTACTTTCAGGGGATTTTACTGCTGATAGTTAACGCCACATAAAACCTTTGGAATATTATGCCAACAGATGAAAAACTACAATGGCAGAAAGAATTTCCCATGGATAATTAGCATAAATATCTTCTTAAAGCTGAGTAATTTGTTCACTGTACAGGATGTACCTCAGCAGTTTTATGAGCAAAAAACACAGGGAATGTTTTGAAAGACTTACATTTGAAACAGCACAGGCAGATACCAGGGGCTGTTCAGAGACTGCCACACAAAAAAAGTCTGCTCTGAATGAATGAATGCCCATTCCCACCAATCTCAAGGCCAGACGTCCCTAGGAGGCTTCACCCAGACACATCCCTGCAGCTTCCCACTCAAAGGAACATTTTAGTTTAATGAGAGAACCGAAGGATCCAGACTTTGGAAATGGAAAAGAAAAAAAAAAGAGAGAGAAAATGAGAGGAAAAAATGAAAATGGAGGGAAATGGAGGGAAAAATATAAAATAAAAATCAGCATTTTCCAGTGCCCTTATTTGAAAAAAAAATAAAAATAAAAGCACTGTTTCCAAAATGGTGATCTTTTCCGGAAGGTCGTTTGGATAAAAGGTAATTTCTTTTAATGGATACTTTTTTTGGCAAGTGTGGCTTGAGGAAGCTGCTGGGAAGGTGGCACTGGCTCAGGGGGAGGTCCAGCAGGTCCCCAGATGTTTGTCACTCGCACCTCCAGCAGTCCTTCAGGCTTCCTCAGAGCACCCCCCTCCTCCAGGGCCAGAAGCTGGGGGTATGGTCTGTGTTTCCATTGGCATCTCCAACCCCCCCTGCTCCTGCCAAGGCAAGAGGGACACTGAAAGGAGCAAAAATACTCCATGGCAACAACCTGCAGGGGAGGCTGTGGATGGTCCTGTAAACCTAATGCAGTCCAAGGCCTGGAAAAGACCCTGAAAAGGATCTGATGATTAAATTGTGAGTGGAAGAAAGCCCAGCCTTGCAGCCCACGGGACAGTCCAGCTGAAAAGACACAAATATTCAGATTTTAATGGCGACCCCAACTCACTGAGAAGGCTGCTCATTTCAGAAGCTTCCCCACTTTAATATGTCTCTGATGCTCCCAGGTTCAGCTGTGCTTTCTCTGAGTGATATCTCTGCCCTGGAATATCCCAGGCAGGGCATAAGCAATTCCATAGCCCCCAGAGAGAGCTGAAGCAATCAGAAATGAAGATACCCTGGCCTCATAAAACATTCGCTGATTTGTACTGGCCCCAGCTGCTGCTCAACTCACCAGGACCTTTATTTTCTTCTGATACCTGTGCAAGGCTGGGCTGTAATCCCTGTGGTTTCCATCCTGGACCCTATGGCAAGACCTGAGGGAGAGGTATGTGCCCAAATGGGAAAAAAAACCACTGCTGTTCTCAAGGTTGTATTTTTCATCTATCCTTAATGATTATTTTTTTAAACATTGTTGTAATCCAAGCAGTGGGAAAGGAAACTAGAAATGCTCAGAGTAGGCTGTAACACTGGTCCCTTCACTGCTGATTTAGAGTAGTCTATTTATCTTTCGGAGAAAATTGATAAAGATGCAGGTTGGTGCCTTTGGGATGTGATCGAAACACCACGTGGGGAACCCTCTAGGCTGGATCTGAGCTCAGCAGTGGTTGCTCACCTGGCTGCAGACGCCCTCGGTGCCCCAGTCCTCCCAGACAAGGATCCCAGCTCCTGGCTGGTTCTGCTCCATTTGTTATCCCAACAGAAGCCTCCCCCTAGCTTGGATGCAGCCGCAGGTGCTGCTGGCAGCCTGGGCTGGCCCCACGCAGTTGCCCACGTGCTTCAGCCCCAGTGGGGCAGCTCAGCTTCCCAGGAAACCCCCCCATCCAGGGTGCAACCCTGAGGCGCTGCCGGAGACAATCATCCCCCTGCTGAGCTAAACCCCGGTCCTGGGCTGCAGCTTTCCTTCCAAGTGAGAGCTGGGAGCTGCTATTCAGACCTTATATTTAGAAAAATGTGGGAAAAGAACTAGATCCATTTCAGGGTTTGTATTTTTGTTGGCAGGATATCTGGTATCATTATGGAGAGCAAACCCAAGGTTTTTCTTTTCTTTTTCTTCCTTTCTTTTTTTTTTTAATTTTTTTTTTCGAAGTATGCATTCTTTTGCCAGAATCATATAGAAGAAGTGGGATCTGATGAGGGGAATTTGTGGCTGAGAAGCCTGAGGGAGCAGCAAAATTATTTCATCATCACATCTTTTGCATGCACAGATGTGTGGGTCGCAGGGCTGAGAGCACTCCAGAGCTCTCCTCCTCCATCCTCCTGCCCCGTGGCAGAACCAGCTTGACCTGGTGATGGAGACACCACATCCTCCCCAGGTACTCCCATCCTGACTTTGTTATCCTGCCTGTTAGAAACTTCCTTGAGCTTGCTGCAAGATATCTCCAGGATGGTTTTTCCTGTCAGCAATGGATGCAGGGACAGATTATTCCCTCCCTTTGCTGCCCTGTGTGACCCCAGGCAGCTGAAAAGCATGGTAGGGAACTCCTTGCAGAGCAAACCAGGCTTGCCTGAACACTTTGAAGAGGACAGTGAGGTGTGATTCATTTTGAGGGCTGATTTCTGCAGCAGTCTGGTATTTTCTACATTCTCAGCAGAGCAAGGGATGTCACCAACTGCACATTTAAGGCCAAACCCCTGGCAGGCACTCTGACACACGTCCTCTGGCAGACACACTTGCGTGTCACTCTTGAGGAGCCTGCAGGACATCTGCTCTGCCAGAAGTCGTGGCAAGGCTCTGGCAGATGGGTCAGCAGACGGCGGGGATGGAAAAACACAACGATCCTGAGAAAACGACACCCGCCCTTTTCCTCTCTTAAAGAATTCACAGAATCGCCACCAAAATACAGGACCCAGGCTTAAAAAGCAGACAGGGAACCTCTGGGAAAAGCCTCCAGCAACAGGGACACGTCATGTGCTGCCTGCTCAGCTGTCAACTTAAGGGCTTGTCCTGCTATCGCTCAGTCCTCAGAAGGTCAATGATTGGCTTTGCTTATCTCCCAAAGGCACTTTACTGTGGTTAATTGGCACCCCTGGTGACAGGGTGGATTGATGGGCTCCCATCAGGCCTTCCACAGCCATCCCAGCAGGACACAAAGCTTCTCCTCACTCCTGCCTACTCGTATTTTATGGTGTTTTCCATGGAAATACAAGGGAAGGACTCACTCGTGGGGAATGGATGGGTAGAATGGCACTAATGTCAAGGCTGAATGCTGTGAGAGGAGGGTGGGAGAGCAGCCTCAAGTTTCTCTATTCTTGTGTCCACCCCTGGATGTCACTGTGTAGCCTGGAGATTGGGCTCGTCACCTTGTCCTGGCCCTGGAACACTGTGACAGCACCAGAACAGTATTTGTTCCTTTTAGGCAGCACTTTGTCACTTGAAGACAGATCGAGTGCCTCCATGGGGGACTTCCCTGAGGAGCATAGAGGGATTGAGTGTCCTCCATGGTGATCAAGGCCACGTCTCCAGGCCTGATGCCTTCTCCTGCATTGTAGAGATGCTGGGACCAGAAGGAGACATCAAAGGAATGTTTCCAAACCTGACTGCCCCACTGGTATCTCCTGCTGTGCTGAAGGAACTCTGGACACTTTCCCTCTCCAGAGAAAGCCTCTTTATACTGGTGATCCCTAAAAAGGACCAGGTGTTACCTTTTAGTTCCCTATTGGCTCTAATCTCCTTCCTTCCTTGATCCCAACTTTACTTAAAAGAAACCCCACATTTATTTAGCTCCTCTTGGGTGTTTCTGGGGGAAGGCTCAGCTATTTCTGTCCCCTTCTTGATTTCCCAAGGCTCATGCTCGATGGCATGGCAGGAGGAAAACAAACCTTCACCCCTCCTAGGGCTGGGGGCAGTTTTCTGCAGAGGGGATTGGTGAGTAAAATTGCTGTGCTGTGCTATCCTGTGACTCCGTTGGGGTGGGCAATCCCAACAGCCTCAAGGGCTCTTCTTTGCCCTCTAAAAGTCAAACTTCTCATGTCTGCCCAAAGCTCTCCCTTGCTTTCCCAAACATCTTCACTTTTGCATTCTCAAAATCTGTTGTTTGCTAGGTAGGGGCAGTGGGGCCATAACTTGTACCCACTTGCCAGGAGTTCCTCAGGCTTGGGACAAATCCCACATGTATCCACCTCTTCCATGTTCATCCTGGCTTGCAGAGCCACCATTCCATGCCTGAGCCCTGATATCCCAAGTTCACAGCTTACACATGGTATTGGTGACCAGGATCCACCATCTGTGCCGGCAGAGTGCCCCAAAGCCGGAGTCAGAGCCTTGTTTTAAGCAAACAGAAATGTGCAGGACATACCAGACTCCTCGCTGGAAATCAGAGCCATATTCTTCAAAACTCTGACCCTTTGTTCAGACGCCCTTTGGAGACCTCCCGCAAATACCTCACTTGGACTTCCAGATGCAAGAAATTAATTTTATTTTTTTAATTCTGTGCCACAAATCCTTAATTTTGGAATGTGCACTTTTTCCTGTGCGGTCCCTGGCTCCTAGAGACTACAAATACATGTGAAATTGCAACAGACATTGATAACAAAAGTTTGAGGGTAACCCAACAGCTTTTCAAACCTTTCTCTGGATAATTTATCCTAGGCTGGCGAGTAGCCACAAACTCCATGGTGGGGAAGGAGGCTGCTTTTGATTTAGCTGATGTTTAGGTGTGAATGAGGAGGAGAGATATACGATTAATCACTAGAAGCAGGGAGATGGTATTATTTTGATTCATACTTGACAAGTTTTCTAGGAATGCTGAACTCGAGTAGAAGTGCCTGGTGGACCCAGCTGTTCAAACAGTGTGATTAATTAAACTGATTCCACGTGAAAAACAACACTGACTCTCACTCTCAAATTGCAAATCATTTTCAATATATTGGGGAAGGGCCAGCCCAAGTTTTTATTAATTGCTCTGGAGGTGATGAATCAGGGTTGTCTACAGAGACCCACACGAGCGCACATTCCTGAGGACGTACGTGATGGTGGGCTGGTTTCTCAGCTGCTTGGAGCAGCAAGGGTTGCTTTCCCGGAGATGCTGCCACTTGCACACAAGGCAGGGATGAATCCCCGGGGTGCACGAGTTTGGATGAGCCTTCCCCTCCCAACCCTGCTCTGAGAGAGTTGCAAAACTGCAACGGAGACGGCGCTTGTTCTTCGACCAGCGCTAATAATAAACCCTCCTCTCCCCTCGTTCACCTGCCAAACCACGGCTCTCTCAAAATACCAGCACGCCGAGAGCGGGCCGTGCACTGTATGATTTGCCCAAGACCACACAGGAAGCCTGTGGCCAGGCTGGAAACTGAGCCCGAGGCTCCCAGCTCCAGCATTGGGGCTTGGTTGCCCATCCTGGGACCCTTCCCCACGCGGTGCTGCGGAAACACAGGGAGATGGGTTGGACAAAAGCACCTGGCCTGCATGTATTTAAACCCAGCCTGGTGTTGGGATGCCCGTGCAGCAGGTGCTCAGTGGGATTTATGCACCCCCAGGTGAGTGCGTCGAGGACTTGGCCCCATGAAGAGGTCCAGAAAAATCCTGCCCTGCAGTGGAGGCTTTTGATTTATATTTTCTCCGCCAGCTTGTCTGTTTTACTCATGCTGCTGACAAGGAGAGGGATATTTGATCCGTGCTGAGGGGCAGATGTTGAGCACTGCGGAGCAGGAGGTAGGGCTGCTCCTCAGGTGTAAACCTTCTGATGGCCATAAAACGATTTACAGGGGGGGTGGGAGGGAAAGAAACAGATTAATCTGCCTGGTGCTCACAGATGTGGAAAAATACCCTTGAAACAGCTCGACTGGATGTTTGTCACTGCAGCTGCCATGGAGGGAGAGTGACAGCCCAGCAGCAAGTGCGCCGACACCTTTCAACTCCACCAAACCCCGCAGGGCACCCCCGATACCAGGCAGTGACCCTGTGCTAACTGGTTTCAAATGTAACATTTGAAATACCTCGCAAATACACATCTGAGCCAAGGCTTCCACCCTGAGCCTGGTGGGGAGGCTCTGAAAGCTTATTGCAAGCACCTGTCTGGTCTTCAGAAGCATTGATCTCCTACTAAGGTCAACAAGAGGAATTAGAGGGGCTGGTGGTTGCCGCTCTTTCTGCAAAACCCTGATGGCGATCCCAAAATTCGCTACCCAGGGAGCCCTGTTCTGACCCCTCGTGTTTGATCCCAGCAGGAGAAGTCGTGTGCATTGAGATGTGTCCCAGACACCTCGCGTTGGCAGAGCCCATGTGGCTCCAACCAGCCTTCCTCAGGGGCACAGCAGCAGGCTGAGTCCTGGAAAATATTGCTTTGTCCACCCTCTTCAGACCTTGCAGGCTGCTGTTTCTCCAAAACAGCTGAGTGATAGTTAAAAAATGCTTGCCCTCTTTCGCCTCTCTCTGAAAGGAACGGGAGTCTCTATGGACCCATTTATATTGCTGGCTCAAGTGAAGTTAATAGGAATATTCCCCTTCTTCTCCACAGGGGCCACATTTTTCCCTCGGGAGATCTGCAGGGCCATTTACTAATTTCACAGACATCTCAGCAATTCTCCCTTGTCAACCTGAGCTTCTTAGAAATGGAGGATGTGATTCCCTCTCTGTCTCGGGGTGATTGTGACGCCCTCGCCTTCATGCTCGTGCTGCTCCAAACAACACATTTTCTGAGCACACTGTGTTTGTCTGAAAATACACCAGGAGGGCTGCCCAATTTGGAAATGACTTGAATTACAAAAAAAGCACAGCTGTCTTTAACAGCTCTCGAAGCTCATGCAACTAGTCTGCAATTTATTGACTAGGATTAGATGCTTATTGTCTATGACACTTTAAATACCATTACATTGAAGTTTATACAAGAAAGTCCAAGTTTTCAAACTGGAATCTTAGAAATAACAGCTGGACCATTTGTTTATATGATAGACAGAAAAGAATGACTTCTGTAATCTGTGTATTTGGCTTTAGGATTTTCTACGACATGGGGAGAGAGAAACCTACCCCATCCCTGATTGAGGATTGCGAGACAGGGCTGAGCAGCACTGGCTAATTTGTCCCTGATGTTGCGACTGCAGCCAAAGCTGGGGTTGAGTCCTTCCCTCACACCTGACGGAGAAGCACTTGAAACCCTCTAGCCCACCTCTGACAAGCAGGGCTAAGTCTCCCGTCTCTCTCCCCCAGGCTGCTCACATTCCGCATTTTGTTTCTAGCATGAAAGACTTTGTTTTAAATCATAATAGTAACCAGGCTGTAATCACATTATAGCACACATGGAGAACTCGCAAAAAGTCATGTGCTTTGGATTTGACATTCTGATTTATGGTTGTGCGCTCCAGTTACACAGCTGCAATCTCATTTTCGACAAAGATGTTTTCTATTTTTCTATTACTTTGCTTCACCCTGTCTTTATGTCGAAGAAAATGAAAGCCACCAGGTGAAGCCAGCAGAAGAGGACAAATATTTGCATGTTCTGGATCAAAACCATGATCAAATATTTTATGCTCTCCTTTCATAAACAGCTTTCTATGGGCACATGTGGAAGGGGTGTAGATTTTTCATTTTGAGCCATTTGAAGTTAAAAAAAAAATAAAAATTCCAGACTTTTATTTATTCAGAAACTAGATCAGCCTATGAAATTCACATCCCAGCCACTTGATCACGGTGACTTCCCCAAAGAGGGAAGAGGTTGCAGAATTACTCCTCAGACAGTTGAACAGCCTCTCTGCTTGCTGGGACCCAAAGCCACTCCTTGAGTAAATTTTACTCCTGAGCAAAGCCCAGCAGAGGTGGCAAAGCCTTTCCCTGCTCACTTAATTGTGGATTGCAGTCATCAGCCCTTCCCTCTGTCAGTAAGCCACTGGCTTTGCATTCCTAGGAAGAGTAGCAGCATTCCAGCTTAATTAAAAAAGTGAGCACTTTTGCAGTAAATTGCATTAACGTTGGAAAGGGGCCAGAGCTTATGTTTTACATGAACCTCTCTTGTCTAGAGCAGAGTAAAGAAAAGAAAATGTCATCAACATTCTTTTCACAATTTAAACACTGATGATCTATCTTTAGGGCCAATGTTGGCTGAGCATTACAGAGAGCACAAAACCACCACTGAGTCCCTCACCAGGGGTAAATTACGCGTTGCAAACTCATAAACCTTGAAGTGTGGCATAAAATTTTACTCAGGCCATCATTTTCTGTATGGCTTAAGAAGGGCCTAGATGGAAAACATATATCTGGTGGTTCTAGAGCACGTGTTAAGGAGCTGAAAACACACGTCAGTGGAGCTTCCATGGGCCAGGAGTCCTCACTGCAACAAGCTTTTGATTATAGACCCACTGGGCAAAGGAGGCCCCTTGGTCTCAACAATGAGTTCTTTTATCTACTCTATAAATTCTGTTGGCTCTAAATAAGGGAAGTTTCTGTCTTCAGGACAGTGTTACTACAAATTAGCAAGTAAACATAGAGCTAGGATTCAGTAGAACTGAGCAGTGAAATGGAGAGTCAGGGTGTTGGAAATGCCCCACGGAAGGAAAACTCCAGAAATTCTGTTTTCATCAAGAGGACCAGAATTTTTTAAAATCACATTTTTTTTCCTAGACCAGAAGTTCTCAAATATCAGGAACTCAGTTCAGCCACAGCCTCCAGCTGCTTCTGCAGGACCAGGTATCAGTGAAGCTGAGAGGAGACACTGCCCTGAGCCACGGCCTAAAAGGGACCTTGGTGACAATATCTGCTGCTCAGCTTTCCATCACCCATCACTAATCTCTAGGGATAATGAGGCTGCTCAGTCCTGGACCTACCGGGTGGCAAGAAAATGAAAAGTTCAAATACCTGGATTTTTCCTGCGAAAACTACAGAGTGGAAACTTCCCCTCTTGCTCCACAGAACTTCGATGGGAAAAAAAATCAAAAATTTGAGAAAAGGAGAGTCATTTGTTTATCACTGTTGGCTAAACCCCAATATTCTAGCTGTAGTGATAACTTTGATCTATTGATCCCAAATGTGTCTGAAATGGGCAGGGACACACTGGAGTGCAAGATCTGCTGCCCCTAAGCCAAGCAGAGCAGGAGACCACCAGGATTTCTTCTTCCAGAGAGGTGGGATAATCCCAGAGGATCTCAGGGTTACTGTCAGGGTTGGTCCCTCAGCAGAATGAAGGGCAGAGCAGGTCAGTGGGACTCTGTAACTCTGTAAAAGGGTGTTCCTGGCTGTGTGTGGCTGTTCATGTCCCATTGCCAGCTCCACTCCTGTCCCACAGACCCTGAGATGGATGGGGTAGGACTGAGCAGAACGACTCAAGCAGAAATCCACAGCAGTTCCCTTCTCCTGCACTCACCCTCCGTTTCCGGCCCTGGCACAGCCAGTCAAAATATTCTTGACCAAGAGGTTTTCCACCGGAAAATGCCGTTCCTTCTGAAATCAAGCAGGAACTTGTTCAAATGTCAGTGACACCCTTTGGTCAGGAAAAAGTCAAAACATTGGATTTTGATAGTGTAGTTTCAATTTGTGACATTTTGACTTTTCTATCATAATACAGTCCTGTTCTATTAGAGCAGATTGTGTAGTTCTACATGTTCAGCTACACTTAGCAGCTGATACAATGTAAAAGTCAAAACAAATTACCTCCTTCAACACAGTCTAACAAAACATCCCAATCCCCTCTTTCAGTTTTTTTTTTTTTTCCTGGAGGCAATTGTGACTTACAGTTTATAATTCTGAATGGGAATGATTCTCATTTTACAAAACAATGGAAGCCCTGGCAGGATAGAAATTCCTGCTCCTGGCAAGTATTGAACATATGCCTGGTGGTTGGTACTCCAGAATCATCTTTAAAAACTCATTAAGTGATGGAATTAATTAAGGAGTGTCACCACAGCACTCACAGCCACCTGTCCATCTGTCCTGGAGACACTTGATCAACTTAAAAAGTGTTATCTTTTAATTTTGTTGTCAATGTCATAGGTATCTTCACCTGAGCAATTCATCCCAGGATTTTCTTTATATTGGCTGGGAAAAAAGATCACATTTCATATGGGATTTTCCTGGTAAAATGTAGGCATTTACTTCAGGTTGAGGAGGATGGATATTCCTCATGGCCATCTATGTGGCTTAAACCCTGTATTGATCAGACCTCTCTTGCCTGTAGAGGAATGTATGGTGGGTAGCTCAGATGGAGACTTTGATTTGTTGAACCACCAGGTGAAGTCTGTCCCTGGTGCCTCCAATAAACACATATTTTATTTTCTCTCCATGATATCTCTGGTTAATGCCATTGGGAAATCTCTCACCATGTGCTTCTTGGGACTGGCCAAAGCTGGAGTGTCTTGGAGTAACACTCATACAGCTGCAGATTAACTAGAAAGGAAAAATTGGAAGCAATTTCAAAACAATTCCCCCTCCATGCTAGGGTTTTTTTGGGTTTTGATTTTTTTTGGTGATAAACGTTTCCCTTGAGAAATTCTATTCATTTGTTTCACAGTAAAATTCTGAGTACTATTGAAGTTCAAAGTTGCCTGAGTCTGGTGTGGTGCACTTAAAGATTTCCTTTCACCACAAAGGCCTTTTTTCTACAACAAAATTCCTGAGGAAAAAAAAAAATTCTAACATCACTGAAGCCATCTCTGAAGCTCTACCATTTTTCCACAAACTATGTAAACAAAATCATGAGCTGAAATGATGTTTGTAATTCTCCATGTCACAGACAGCTGTTCAGCCATGCACTTGCTAAAGACAGGATTCCAAGCACATGATAATTGGCAAAAAAAAAAAAAAAAAAAAACAAACCAAACCCAAAAACTTCTGCGCATTTTTGAGGGAAAAAAAATGTTTGTGGAAAAATGGCTAAAAATAATTGCCGGGAAAACGGGCCCAACCAGCCCCTGCAAAGTGAAAACATTTGGGGCATTTTGCACAAAACCATCTTCCCACTTCCTTTGCCAGGGCTCGGTGCAGGTGCAGAGGGATTTGTCTGGGAAGGGGTGACTCATGGCTCCCTTGGGAAAACGAGGGGATCCAGGCCCTTGCCCTGCAGGCGGGTGGATGTCGGGGTCAGGCCCTGCGCAGATGGTGGAACGGCGTCCCTGAGGCCGTGCCAGGCCAGGCCAGGCAGCTCCGCTCACCCTCGCCAGGGACGGACGGCTCCGGCCTCCTCAGGGAGAGTGCAAGGCTTCCTTGAGCACCTTCACCTGCTCCAGCATTGTTTTATTTCCCATTAGCAGGTACAAACCCCTGGAGAAAAGATGCACTGACCGTGATCCCAGCAGCGCGAGGCCGGGCTGGGAGCCAGGGATGATATTGCACAACCTGGATAAACATTTCTTCCCGAGAAAGAAGAAATGTTCTTCACGGAGCCTGTCTGCCGTGGGCAAAGGCTTTGCTGAGCTGCTACGCTCCATACCTTGCAAAAAGACCCTGGAAGAGAGATCTTGTTTTCACATTGTTTCCCAAATTACTTTAAATATCAACTTAAAAGGCTTTTAAGGTTTTTATTTCGAACGGAGGTATTAACTGGAACTGCCAGGGGCAGTTAGCTTGAGCAAAGCAATACCGTGCATCTTAAACAGGGTAGAAATTTTTATGGCCCAAATTCTTCGTTTATTATACACAAATGGTGGGAGAACGCTGCTGTCCCCAGTGCCCAGCAGTGAAAGAGGCCTGACCAAGCTCTCCTACAGACAAATGGTGCCTGCTCAGAGCTCCCTGCACGACAAATGATGCTTTTCTCCTCATTCCTTCTATGGAGGGCGACACAAGGACTGAGCCTGATTTGTAGGGCTGGTGAAACCCATCACATTCCTGCCTTCTTTTAGGCTGAAGGAGTAGCAGGATGGGGCACAGCACTTCTCGTGGCCAAGCACGAGTGTGGGCTCTGGCTGACACATCCCTGCAGGGTGACCACACTCACACTGTGCCATGTGGTTCTGCAGGTGCACAGAGACACCCACCTGCCCCGACACTCACATAGGCTGTGCTTGAAAGGTTTGTGCAAGAACCCAGTTAAACCTGGGGTGAAAACACAGCTCCAGGCTGGCAGCTGGAGCCCTCAGCCTCACCAGAAATGGTGTTAACAGGAGATGAAAGAGATGGCAATGGAGAGAAAGATAAGGAGCACTTCTGTTCCTTTATTTTGACATCCTGAGAAGGAATCTTTGCCAAAACGGGTTGATCGATTTATCATTGAGCCAATGGATTAATCACAGATAGCTCCTGGGAGGGACAAGGAGTGTTTTTATCAGGCTTATTCTTCTCCTGTTCTCACAGACACCACCTCATCAAAAGGAGTGTCCAATACCTTAACATGGTTAGATCTTTGTTTCACTCACAGTTGCTACAGTGAAAACAGGTGAATAAACCCCTCTATATAATGCAGAAAGTGCAGCAAAAATCACTCAAATTGAGTGCAAAAGTCATGGCTGACCTGTAGACAGGTAAGCAATTTCTATTCACTAACTCAATAGTTTGATGTTACTTCTTCCAGCCCTGGAGAAGGGCAAAAACCTCACAGCTGAACTCTCCAGACACGAGTTCAGAAAGCCTCAAAAACTGCAGTGTGGCACAGGAAGAAAAGAAGAGACATCAAACTTGGACCATGCAGGAGTATAAATTAATCCAAGGGAAAATGGAAGTGGCCCATGATGCATCCGGTGGGAGAAGTAGGACTCCCAACCATAATTGCCTAATTAAGTGGGAAGAAAAATTGTGCTTGAGCACAGATCTACCGATGCTTTTATGAGAGAGGCAGTGGTCAAGGCCCATCTGAGGAGCATCTTGGTGTTGTGGTCACCAGCTCTGCCTGGGACCAGTCTCTGGGCTTTAGGGAAAGGCAAGAAAACAAATCCAGGCGTGAGATTGCACAAGGAGCAGGAAGGGAGCTGTGGTGAGGAAATAATGCTCATCCCCTGCAAGAGCCAGGAAGTTCCAAAGCCTGTGATTAATTTAATGTGCTGTAAATGCTCTATGACAAACATGGGCATCAGCTGTTCTTCTAATCCCCCTTGGAAATTCCAGACAGTCAGACACCCAGCACATCATACCACAAGCTTTCGTTTCCAATCCCAGGATTGTGCCTACCAGTGTGACACAAGAAGCTCTGGGCTCTTCTTCTTGCCCTGAGTTTGGTGAGATGTCCAGACTCCCATGTCTCTCTGGATCTAATTTCTCCTGATTTTCAGCCTAAACATGTCTGTGACCAACATACCAGCTATTTTCCTGCTGGTGGTCCCTGGTCAGCCCACAAAGAATGAGTGTATCCTTCTGTCCCATCTTCTGCCCAATCCAGGGAATGGTTCTGGCTTGCACTTGACCTTGCATTTGTGTGGCCAAGTGCCTGCCACTCCACCAGGTTACTTTGGCTGCCTCTTTGGTAGTCCTCAGGTTTGACAGTCTCACCCAGAGTTGTGTTACTTTTATTTCTCACTCCTTCAACAGGTTCTTCAGGTGTCAGTTCAGTCTCCAAAAAGAAAGAATATTTTTCTTTGACTTGCTGCTCTGTTGAAGGTACAAGGTGTTTCTAGTGTAATCCCCACTCCTTTTTTATTCAAACCCAATATTAAATTGCTTGGAGCCAGATTTGGAACATGAGTCCCCCTTGCCAAAGAAGTCAGATATCTTGATGAATATCTATGATTACATATTGAGTTAGAGCAACACAATCTGTCCTTAACAAAACCACGTGGGATTTTCTCCATCTCCCATGCTCCCACTGCCCCCTCGCATCAAACTCTGCTCTCAGAGCCTCCATAAATATGAGGTCAGACAATGGGCATGTGGTGGCCATGAGCATCCTGCCCTCCTTACCTCATTTGTGTGACTTTAGGCATTAGTTTTTCCTTCTCCAGTCCCAGGACAGTGGATTCCAGCTGACACATTCATTACCTTTCCTTGCTACTGAAGCTGCAGTTTCATGTGCTGGTGCTTTTAATACCCTCAGTGTTACCCGTTCACTTAAACACCAGTTATTCCTGGGTTCAGCACGGGGCTAAACAGGCAAAACTCTCCAGCCTGCATTATACAGATCACAGCAGATGATCTAATGATCCCCTTGGCCTCAGGGACTCCAAATGTTAAAAGCATTATATGGCACATCCTTTCAAAAGCTGGATATTCTTGGCACTGTCCCCTTTCTCACTGTGATCTTATCAGCCCTCACAAGCTGAATGCTGTTGAAATTTATTGGTGACTCCACATGAGTGGAGGGCATCAAGAAATGCTCCAGGGAGCGTTGTAGATGATTCATTTGTGGGAAACCTTCCCCCCAGGCTGGATTTCTGTGCAGGATGTGGGAGAGGAGCAGCTCCATGCAAAGGAGTCATGCTCCAGATAAACAAAAGGAGGCATTTCTGCCGTGGTGGGGAAGGGATCAGTGAAAATCTTTGCTAATGGGAGCTCTGGGTGTGAAAAGTTTACCTGGGATCCCAGAAAGATTGGGCAATTACTTGGAGGAGCACTCCAATGGGATCATTAGGAAAGTGGGTCACATCAGGTTAAGGAAATTCTCCAAGGTGGAGAATTTTGGGAGAAACACCATATGCGCATCTTCTTTTGTGTCTTCTTGCTGCTGGACACAGAACCTGGACTGAATGGACCAGGTTCAGAACATGTTATGCCTAAAATGCAGCTTGGCAGCTGAAATGGGAACCCAAGGCCATCCCAACCACATTCCCACTGAAGGTCCTACACCCTTGTGCAGAAGATAAGGGTCTGTCCATCCACCAACATGTAAATGTGCAGGATTTTTTTTGAAACTGTTGGACTTACCTTGCCAGGGCATCCATTGTTGGGTATAACTTCATTATTAATGAGTCAGAAAAGAGTTTTTTCCTGTGAAGAAAGTGAATTTAAAAAAAATCTATAGGTATATTTTTGTTTTGCCAAATTTAAATTAGAGGAGAGGGGCAAAAAAAATCATTTTAATCAAAACATTATCAGAGTGCTGGAACCCCTCTGCTCAGGAGCCAGGCTGGGAGAGCTGGGGGGGTCATCTGGAGAGAAGAAGGCTCCAAGGAGAGCTCAGAGCCCCTTCCAGGGCCTAAAGGGGCTCCAGGAGAGCTGGAGAGGGACTGGGGACAAGGGATGGAGGGACAGGACACGGGGAATGGCTTCCCACTGCCAGAGGGCAGGGATGGATGGGATATTGGGAAGGAATTCCTGGCTGGGAGGGTGGGGAGGCCCTGGCACAGGGTGCGCAGAGAAGCTATGGCTGCTCCTGGATCCCTGTGAGTATCCAAGGCCAGGTTGGACGGGGCTTGGAGCAACCTGGGACAGTGGAAGGTGTCCCTGCCATGGCAGGGGGTTAGATTTAGGTGATCTGTAAGGTCCCTTCCAGCCCAAACCATTCCATGATTTTACAATTCTACGATGAGAGTTCTTTTGCAGCGTTTGATGTGCAGGCAAGCATATTTCCATTTAAACAAATTTTGAAAATAACTTTTCATTTAGGGAAACAAAAAGGTAAAAAAAAAAAACCAAAAAAAAAGAAAAAAGAAAGTTTTGTGTTTCTTTTCACCAGCTCTACTGATCTAATTCCAGGGTGGATAATTGTATTCCCACTGATTATTGTAGGACTGGAGCTCCAGTCGGGTAGAACATTCTTCTTATTGGAAAGCATTATGTGATGCTGGTTTCCATTAAGGAGGCAACCCCAAGTCTTCTCTTTTCTTGCCCTGCTCCTGCAAGGAAACATTTTCCATAATCCACTGAAAAACATATAGGAGAATGGTTTTTAAAACTGATAAATATTGTGAAAAAATAACATTTCCTATTCTGGTCGCATAGTTATTTTACCTTGCAAAGAGATTTTCCTAACACCATATTTTGAAATCCTCATCACTTCTGAGCTGGACAAAAATCTTACAGAATCACAGAATCACTGGGTTGGAAGAGACCTCCAAGATCATCGAGTCCAACCCAATCCTAACACCTCAACTCAACCCTGGCACCAAGTTTACTTAGATCAAAAGTGACTTCTTTTTCATTCTTTATTTACATAAATTTCCATTAATGGAAAAACAAAGGTTTAATTTAAAAAATACTGTAAATCCATAGCTATATAAACATAAAAGCACAGGGTATTTGTTAAGGATTTGTTCTTGAATTGTTTTTTAAAGTCAGCGTGGCAAAAAATTGAGTCTAGATGAAAAGGGTTGCAGGGTTTATTTTCCATATTTTAAAAGGAAAAAGAGATTAAATAAGTAGAACTGAGGTTTCTTTCTGATAAAAACAAAATATATGTTTAAAAGTTTACTTTGTTTCTTACAGGACTGGCCATTTCAAGCCTTTCATTTGTGAATTTCAAAAAACTGTGTTTCTGTTAAAATATCTTCCTCATCAGAAAACTGAAACCAAATTACTTCAGTCCATAAGCAGAGCATGGGTCTGACTATTCTGTGTTACAGATTGATCCGAATGAGCAAATGATGGCTGTGAAGGACCACATCAGGCACCAAAGTGAGCAACCATTTGCAAAAGTGCCTGTTAAATTTTTATTAACCCTTTATAAACTTCAGAGATGATGTGTGACCAACGTAACTCAGCTTTTCCTTCCATAAACCTCGGTGCACTTTATGGGTTGTGATCGGTGCCCTCGGGGAAGCTCAGTGATTCGGCTCATTCTGCTGGGAAGTGAAAACCCTGCAGGTGAAAGCAGCTGAGTGGGAAGGCCTTTCAGAGTTATTCAAAGACCAGAGACCTTGAAATCACTCAGATATCGCCTCTAGATGGAAGTTTTGCTGCTTTCTGTTAAGCGTTTTTTGCTCTGCCAACAAACAGGAGCATAATCCCACTGCAGTGAATCCCTTAGGTCTCAGTGCTGAAACAAATCATGGGAACAGAGACATAAACGAGAGAATGCTTTGGTTGGGAAGGGACCATAAAGATAACCCAGTTCCAGCCTCTGCCATGGGCAGGGACACCTTCCACTGTCCCAGGGTGCTCCAAGCCCTGTCCAGCCTGGCCTTGGACACCTCCAGGGATCCAGGGGCAGCCACAGCTTCTCTGGGCACCCTGTGCCAGGGCCTTCCCACCCTCACAGGGAAGAAATTCTTCCCAATATCCAACCTAAATCTAGCCTTTTCCAGCTCAAAGTCATTCTCCCTGTGTCCTGTCCCTCCATCCCTTGTCCCCAGTCCCTCTCCAGCTCTCCTGGAGCCCCTTTAGGCCCTGCAAGGGGCTCTGAGCTCTCTCTGGAGCCTTCTCTTCTCCAAGTGAGCCCCCCCAGCTCTCCCAGGCTGGCTCCAGAGGGGCTCCAGCCCTTGGAGCATCTCCATAGCCCTCGATTAAATGCGTGGTTGCATATCATTAAACAGCTGGGGAATTGGAGTGATTGGCCACTCAGGACTTAAATGATGCCTACAGCACTCAGAAGGCACAAATTCAAATGGTTCCTCTGCTCCTCTGAACCCCTGATTATCTCTGCTGGGTAGATACAATCCCAGAGCCAGGCTTTGCCCGAGCTGTCTCCCCAGACAGCAGACCCCAAGGACAGATGGTTTGTATAATGCTCAAAATTAATGCAGCATTTGCGGAGAGGTTGTTTTTTCATCGTGATATTTGAAGGACTCCAGAGGTGCCCCATGGCAGAAGCACAGGGAGCAGAGCCTCCCCCATGCTCCCCAGATTCTTCCAGGCCTGCTTCAAAAAAACCAGGTTTATTTTCCTGTGCAAGTACCACTTTCCCATATGCCAAACCCCAGCACCTGGAAAAGAGGCCAATTAACACAAAAGTATAGAAGACCACATGTCTTCCAAGAGAGCCCCTGTGACAGAGGCTGTTTGCTCACCTTCCCACAGATCTCAGAGGTCTTTTACTTGGGGTCCCAGCCTGGCTCCTGCCTGGCAAGGACTCAGCATCATTCCCCAAATACCAGTGAGATTTCTTGGAAAGCTCCACGCTTTCCTGCTGCTCTCCCTCCTCCTGCCCCACAGTTCCTCTTTCCACCCATCCTGGCTGCTGCACCTCGAGCCATTCCCCTCCCTCCATGCCCAGCCAGGAGATGCCACAATTTAACAGCACTCACAGTGGCAGCAGGAGCTTTCAGAGCAGTTTCCCTGCTCCAGCACACATCTGCAACTGCGGGAGCATCCTGCATCCCCCGTCAGAACCAGGGCCCCTTGGCATGAGGCACGGCGTGGAGGCATGTGAAGACATGGTTTCCTGCCTCGGAGAAATTCCCTCCCCAGAAACGAGAGCCTGCAGAGCAAAACACAGCTGCAAATGGCACTTGGAGCCTCGGGAGGCCGGCCTTGAAGAATAAGCAGGCACCTTGGGCTGGGAAGGTCCTAGTACATTTTTGCAGCTATGTAAACAACAGTAAACTGCTCCTTTTGGCCGGGCTGGAGGCTGATGGCATAACGGGAAATTCTGGTGGATGATTTTCTTTTTTGGAAACCACATGAAAGTTAACCAAACTTTCCCAAAACAGATGAAAAATTCTGACCAGCAGCAGTCGGAGGATGAAGCGGGAGTTTTAGGGGCGGTTGTAATCTGGTCTAGCCCCAGGCACAGCTGTGCCAGCACGTTCCTGCCATGGAAAACAGGCTACTGCTCCTCAGCTGCTCTGGGAAAACCCCTCTCCAGCAGCTCATGGCCACAGTGGGTGATGCAGCCAAAAGTGGGACACCAAGGAAAGGCTGCTCTGGGGGTGAAGATGGCAGAGCAGAAGTGGCTGCCCTGCTGTGCCTCTGTCCAAGCCTGGTGCAGTTCCAAAGAAGCTGTGGACCTGAGGAACAGAGAAATGTTTGAGCTTCAGAGACTGCATGTGGCTTTTCTTTTACAAGCCAGAGCCTTTTTATGGGGACTCAAACCAGGTCTCCAAACCAGCTGATGTGGCAAGCCAAGGTGGTTCAGTGGTTACCTCCATTAATCCCCACCCTGCACAAAAGGCATCAGGATCTGCTGAGCCCTGAGCAGGCTGGTGGCTCCCAGGGTTCCTCTTGGCCTGGTTAGAGGATCAACGAGGGGAAAAAAAATTAAAAAGAAAAAAGAAAGAAGGGTTTTTTTGCAAAGCCAGTAGTGCCCAGCCAAGAGGCTTCCACACACAAGTGGCTTCTGAAACACGAACCAACCACAGAGGTCTCAGCTCTTCTCACAGCGCAAGTGTGTGGGCTCGGCTGGAAGCCCTGCTCCAGGGAAGGCTCTGCCTGCTGAACTCCAGCCAGCAAGCGGAGCAGCCCGGCACCAGACCCTGGGAAGGAGGCACACCGGGTCTCCCAGGCCACTTCCCAGAGCCCTGTGGCTCCACATGGGGTCAGGGTGGGCAGGGAAAGGGAAGGGAGCCTCCGGGAAGGGAGCAGGCACCGCAGCTGTGAGCGAGGATGTCCTCTGCAGCTGCAGAGACCCTTGGACCCAGGAAATTTCCATGGGTCAGGACTTTGCAGGCTGTTCCTCAGTGTTTATTTGGGTTGGCTCGGGAGCTTCCCGATGCGTGTGTTTACTGGGGTGGACACATCCCTGCAGGGCTGGAGAGGTGCCCTGGATGTCTCTGTCCCAGGGGTAGCTTGCCGTTAGGAAGTGGGGGTCCCCGTGATGCATTCACGTTTAAACGACATTGATTGAGGTCTTAAACAAATCCAGCCACAACCCTGGAAACTTCCTTTGGAGGAGCAGATCCCTCCTCCAAAGTGCAGCCTGCAGCAAGCTGAAGGGAATGGTCTAGGCTGGGTTGTAAGACATGAGCTAACTGCCAGCTTCTATTTCCATCTTGGAGGGCGATGCAGCCAAAATCAATAAATCATCATCATTGCCACCAAGAGTTTGGTTTTATTGGATGATAATATATTTCCTACTGGTGAGACCATGTACCAGCAGCTGGAAGAGGAACAAATGACTATTTACATTGCAGAGCAGGGAAGACAGAGGAAAGAAATAAGTAAACATATCACATATGTTATATGGAGATTACTGTGGGGTTAGTCTCCCTTATGACACCTACCTCGGAGGGGAGGGGCAGAGGAAGGTGACTCATAAATGTCCCAGTACTAAGTGAATTATTCCATCACTTCACTGCCCTGTATCTCCCATGTACACGGATCCCTTCTTCTCCCCTCCTCCACAAACACAGCTCGTGGGCCAAGTGTCTAATTAGCAGATCTCTGGATGCTGCAGAGGCTTTGCTGGAGCACAGAACTATTGAGATCCCCACAACAGGGGGACTTTGGTCATTATGTTGTCCCTTTGAGAAGCTCTTGCCTTCAGGAGTCCCTCATTCCCACCCCACAGAGAGGGGGTACCCACAGAGGTGCTGCAAACAGCTTGGGGGGCTGGTGGGAGGGGTGCCATGGGAATGACTTCAAAGGCACTGAGTCTGCAGGGATTATCTGCACTCAGCCCTGTGCTCACCACGTGCTCCAGGCCTCCAGATTTTTCCTTCTCATCTGCCAGGCTGAGGTTTCTCTTGCTCGTCTTTGGTCTGCAGGGTCCACGCTGCCTTCTCCCCTCAGGCAGGATGTGCTGGGGGCAGTCACCAAAGCATCTGCTACAGAAACCAAGCACTTCCCTGCTGGAATTGAATCTTTTTCTTGACCAAAGTCTTCCTGGGGACAAGGAATTTTTGTTTGATAAAAATTATCATTCCAATCAGCTCTTCTTTTTCCCTTTTTTTTCATAGAAACCTAATATAAATATAATACAACATGCAGCCAAGACATCTCAATGCTCAAAATGTATTATCCACCCCTTCCCAGGAGATAACCCCATCCTCCCCAAGTGCAGCTCCAAGGTCCGTGTGCCATGAGGAGGACTGAGATCCACACCGTGGGGAGAGCTGGTGCTGGCTGCTCCATCCTTGCTGCACCAGGAATCAGTCCCATTTCCATTCCCGCCTCTCCTGCTTCTGACCATTAGGTCTCGGCCTCCTAAACGGGCTTTCATCACCCAATTAGAAACAGAGCAACCTCCTGCTGCTCAGTTATATTTGGCAAAGCCAGTGCACACAGGGAAATAATCCATAGTGCTGTGCCTGGACCAGCACATGCTCCGGAGCGGGGTTTGGCAGCCTGGCCCTCCAGCCATGTCCCCCTTCTGCCACCTCCACTGGTCACTGATCACCAGCAGATCATCAGCTCCTTAAAGCAGGACCAACATCTGCCCTTGTTGTTGCAGCTCCCACCTGCTCACAGCCAGGGGACAGCTGATGTCACCCACGTCCTGCTGGGCTCCAGGAGACCCCGGCTTTGGAATACCCTCCTGGGAAAAGAGGGGCTGGAAAAGGGTTCATATCCCACTGTAAGAGGGGCTGGGGTGCAGGATCTCTAAGGAAGAAAAGGAGCAAAGGTGCAGTTTTATGAACATTTCTGGTGCCCCCCACGAGTGACATCCCAAAATTTGCTGTCCCAGCATTCGGGCAGCTCAGGTGTCTGCAGAGCTCCTCCAGCTCCAGCTGATGCTGCAGGATTGGCAGGGATCCCAGGACACCTCCTTACACCTGTGACCAATGCACAGCCAGATCTGCCTTTCCAGCTGACACCAGGACGTGGTGGCATCTGCCACCTTTCCCCAGTAAGGAGACACAGATGTGGAGGGTCAAGGAGAGCCGTCTGATGGGGAATTCCTGCTCTGCACTGTGCTGGGGCTGTGCAGCATGTCTGGGTCTGTCTGGGGTGAGACCACAAGGTTTCCTTCTGCCCACATCCCTGCGAGTTGGTGTGGCCTGGCTCAGGGATGAAGATCCAGGAAAATCAGCACAGACTGAGGAAAGTTGCTGGACTCAGTCCTTGGAATGAGCCACATCCATCCCCAAAGAGGCAGAACTCGAGGTCCAGCAGCCACCTGGACCCTGGAGAGCTGCCAGTCGTCTGCACCCTCTGTGTCCCAGGGTGGAGGAGGCTGCGGCCATGAGGTGACAAGGACAGCAATGCCTGTGGCACTGTACTGTTCCACATCACACACTCCCGCAGCCATCCCATCCCCTGTCCCGTGTAACATCTCCTGATTAAATCCAAAACACAGTGCAAAGCAGGGGGAGTGGGGGCAGGTTCCATCCCCGCAGCAGGTGCAAGGCTGAGCACGCTGAGCTGTATTACATTGCTCTGGTTATTGGGGAAAAACAAAGCAGCAATTATAAAATCTTCTGGAGAAGGCAGATCACAAGGCTCCAGGGACCCTGAGGAGCTGTAAGAAGGCAGGCAGTAAAAAAGCAGACCCGGGAATAACCCTTATTGAGGTGAGGCAGGTCATGGGGAACGCACCAGCTGCGGCACCTGATGGGCACAAAGGCATCCAGAACCTTGGGAGCATCCAAGAGCCCCTCTGTGAGGGATTTTTGCAACTTGGGTACAAAATTCTGCCTAGACATGATTTTAAACACCTATGCCCATTTCTGGGCCTTTTTCCCCCCAAACCCAGAATTTGCATGGCTGCTGTGCACAGGTGGATACACACACCATCCATCTATTGCAAATATTTTCTAACCCACTGATGATTTCAGCTCAATTTGGCAGATGAGTAAAACTTTCAAAAAGAATTTATCTTCTGGAAATTTTGTGGAAACAGTTGGAGGAGAGAGATCTTATTTCTAGCCTGGGTGAGGGAAAGACTCATCAGAGAGCCCACACTGCCACTGTTCAGGACTTTTGTAACTACTGTCCCTTCCAGACCCACCTGACCAGACACAGCAGTGAGGGGGCAGGACAGGAGGAGGGAACAGCAGCATTGCATGTTAATGAAGTTGGGTAATAATAATTGTTTTATTTATAAGCATCCCCCACCCCTGTTGAATCGCTCGGGGCTCTGCACAACAACCACAAAAACAATTGCTCATTAATTAAAACCACACCAACCTCCCTGGGATTGCAAACAGATGGAAAAACACATCAGATGATATAATATCCCAGGAACTGGGGATGGGAAGGGACCACCTGTACCAGCCAGCTCGGGCAGGCAGAGGTTTGGCCTGTGCCTCCCTGGAGTCCTGGCCTCAGAGCACTCACCAGGACAGCAGAAAACCTCAGAACCCTACAGGCTGCAATGTGTTCCCAGAAAAAAACAGGAGAGCACTGCTCATCTCAAAGCCCTGCAGTATCCTGGAAATACCCAGAGATCTTGGAGGCACAGTATCAGCTCCTCCCGTCAAGACTAAATAAAAAAAACCTCTTCTTCCTACCAATCCTTCTGAGCTGGGATGGAAATGCCCCTGTTTCAGCTCTGGAGAACAACAGCATCCTCATCCTCAGTGCTGTGCATCAGCCTGGCACTGTCCATCCGTGCTGGAGGCTCTCCAAGGCTGCAAAACACCCTGGGGGGAAAACCCAGAGGAGGTCCACAGGTGAAGTGTTCATTGTGGAGTCTGCTGGGTCCTGTAAGCGCCTCCAGCTCGGGGCTGAGGGAAATACAACACAGGGACTTAACAAGTCCCTTCACAGCCCTTCAGCTCCACAGGTGTTTTTCATCTCAGCACCTCCAGCCACTCGCAAGCACCAGTAACCTCCAGATCACCTGCACTAAATAAGGAAAGCACCATTCAAACCATCCACCCCAATAAACCCAGGAATCACCGAGCCAGGCTTGGTTTTTGGTGATTTAATCAACGAGACAACAGTGGAGTAAGAAAAGTGACTGAAAAATCCATGATCCCCAATACCCATCTCTCTCCCTGGAGAACAGAGCCCCGTGGCAGCCAGGAGTGAGCTTCCCACCTGCCCTCCTTCCCCACACCTTTTCCACACTGCAGACCTTATTTGTGAACACAGCCGTGTCCCCACGAGGGGCTGTCAATGTTCCCAAAAGGTGAGGACGGGCTGAGCCAGCGCTCCTGACTCACGGAGGCAGCTGGAGACTCTCCCCGGCCAGCTGGAGGGTGGGAACAGCTCGTCGGGAGGATGGGGACGCAGGGTGTGGGCTGAGCATCACCAGGGATCAGCCACATGTGGGGAGGAGCCGTGGGGCTGCAGCTCAGGCACGGCTCCTCGCAGCTCCGGGCACAGGGCAGGGACGGGCGCCGACCTCGCACCCCTGGGAAGGCACCTTTGGGAAGAGGGTGTGGAAAGACTTCTGGCTCCATGTCTGCTGCAGGGCTGCAGCCCAGCTGGGGCTTTAGAGGAGGACAGTTTTCCAGGACTGTCCAGCCCAGCTTGGCCAGTCCTGAGATTTCTCACCTCAAGGTGCCCAAGGAGGTGGCAGTGGGTGAGCCAAGGAAAAACCCCAGTCCCACACAGACCACAATCAGCACTCTGGGTATAGGCTGGGAACACTTTAGCCTTGATTTATGCTGCATAAATTTAGTCCTTTGCTTCTCTACAGCCCATTCATCCCTCCCCATTGTTACATTAGTGTGTTTTATTGAGCAAATGAACTTAAGGAGTTGTTGAGGGAAATGCTGAGTGTGCCACCTCGGGCATCTGTGTCTGCATCTTGGAGAAAAATCCTGAAAGAGCACTGGGGATTGGTTTGCAGGTGGAACACTTTGTCTGCCCATTCTCCCAGGATGGTTTGGCAACATATTCCTGCCCTGCACTGTTGCACAGGGCCACCTTGACCCCATCTTTGTCACTCATGCTCTGCGTGTCCCAAGAGCCCACAGACAGAGCTGGCGCCACCAGAACATTTCCAGGATGCTCCGTGCTGACCAACACCTTCCACCCTGCAGCCAGGACACCTGGCAAATTCTTCGTCTGGAAAAGCTCCTGTTAATGTGACTGACCTCAGTTTCACCTGGAACCTTGTGGGAATACACCACATGCTCTGCCTTGGGGCCAGGGATTTCTCTTCTATCAAGCCTACATATCCCTGCTCATGAATTCTGACCCATAGTGCCACATTCTCACCCAGGCTGAGTGGTCCCCCTTGGCACAGGGCATTACATCCCTGGCTGGGTGGTCCTTGTCACACCTCTCGATTTCAGGTGCCAGGAGGAAGAGTGGAGCCTCGCTCTGCACAGGAGCACACCCTTGGCATTCAGCTTGCTCTCCAGTGCTGCATCCTTCTCCACATGGAACTGCCTTGGATCGGGACCAGATGTCCCCAACTCCCTTCAGAGTCCGTGGGAGACAAGGGGACCTGGGCTGTGGGAGGGCTGGGACGAGTCCCACGAGCTGCCAGGGATCTATGCCTGAATAGCAGAGGTCAGAGTCTGGCCCAGGGTTATTAATTCTCATTCCTCCGATGACATCCGCGGCTCTGTGAGGCCACGGCACAGCTGGGGAGCTGCTGTCTTATCAGCTCTCACTCCTGGAAGGCTTCTCCAGCTCTTCTCCTCAAAGGCTGACTTTGTGACCCAACGCAGAGCTCCATGCAACCTCTGAGGAGCCAGTGGCCTATCTCAGGCCTGGATTTGTCCCCTCAGGAAATTACTGTGGGTCCTGACTGATCTCCAGCGGACCCATCCAAAAAAAGAATAATACAGCTTTTCTGCAGACAACTCTATCTTTGCTACATACCAATCCCATGACAAACCAGCTGGCACGGGAGCTCAAGCACGAAAGCAATTTGGCTTCCCTCCTTCTCATGTTGACAGCTTTAAAGCCGCTCTCTTTAAACTCACCTCCCGTAGGTGGTTCGGCAGCAGAGCCAAAGGCTGTGATTACACTTCCAGAATGTTTGTTAGCTGCAGGTCCCCAGGCACCGAGTTCTGGAAAATATTTTTCAAGCAATGTCCTCAGGGTCAGAGGCAGGTTCTCTGGCTTGTTCCTGGCTGACTTCACACTGGGGTATGCGTGCTGCAGCCAGTGTGTTTTTTAGGACTTTTTTTTAGGACTTTTAGGCAGGCAGAGAGATCTGAGAGTCTCTCTGGGTACCGGTCCACTCAGATCCCATCCGGGAACCAGGAGGATCTGCTGGCTCCCCACATGTACAGCTGTGAGAACAAAGGGCCTGCTGAGGCTCCCGGGCCCATCAGATAAAGGGGACACGACTTTCTGAATTTCATTACTCAAAGCTCTGCTCTGACTGGCAGGAGAGTCACAGCATCCACAGCAAGGTAGAAAGGTTTGGGGAGGGGTAGGGTGGGTAAGAGAGGGGAAATTTAATTGCAGCGAGTGGGAAACAGGGTGAAACACCTTTCAGGCAGCTCCCCAGCACCAGAGCCTGTGTCACTGGCCCAGGTGACCCTTCTCCTCACACCAGAAACTCTCCAGCCATGCCTCCAACTTACAGTGCACAGGGTAGATGCAAATACCCATGGAAGCAATTAAGCCCTCAACCCTGTGCCATCTTCAGTGTAATCAGCACCACATTTTCCCAGCAGGACATCTTCTGGGTGAGATGTGGGTTTGAAAGGTGGGAACCCAGCTCAGGCTCAAAATAAGGCTGGCCTGGGTTGGTTCATCCTCTCTTACAAGCTGGATGTTTTTGTACCTTTAGGGCATCCTTATATTCCCGTCAAACTCAATCACTGAAGTTAAACTTGTGCTTTAGTGTATTCCCACCCCCAACCCCCCAAAACAAACCCTAAGGAAAAAACCTCCAAGGATTGCTTTAGTTGGAAAGAAGGGAAAGAGGTGAGGACATGGCAGAGCAGAAGCAGCCAAGCAGATGCAGAGGTCCATGGCAGGGACAAAGGTTTCTCTATGACATTAAAAGGTGGCACCGTGAAAACCTATAAAAAGAAACACTTTTCTACCCAGCCTGTGCAACCAAGTGCTTGAATTCCCAGCCTTGAAACTAAACAGTGTCTCATTTTACATACACCACCCAACGAGCCTCAGTGCTACCTCCCAAGTCTTAAGTCATATCACTGGTGACGCTGGAGAAGGGAATGAGAAAAAGGAAACAGGCTGACATATCTGATCCGCTGAAATCACACAAATGGCTGAGCTGAGCAGCCAATTTAAAGGGGAACAGCTCTGCACGAGCCACACGAGCTCTGGCTGGGCTGCCACAAGATCTCTGCTCCTTCATTAAATGTGGATAAAGGAGGTCAGACCATTCCTTGCTACGGGTACAGGGCCAGGCACCAACCAAAGGGGCATCCAAGGCGTCTGAGTAATTTCAATTCAAAAATTTAAACAGTGCAAGGAGTTTTATGCAGAATGTGCTGTTCAGTGGGATACAGTGATGGCCACACAATTGTGGCTATTTGGGATCAAACCTCTTGGCTTCTACTTTGCAGCACTGAGACCCACATGTGGAAAAATCCAGTGTTCCATTTCTCTCCTCTTCCAGTTCCTACACAAACAAAATATAGGGTTGAGGGGTTTTTTTGTTTGTTTGGGGGTTTTGTGGCTTTTATTTTTTTGTACTTTTTACTCTATCAATTCTGTTCACATTGTTATGCAAGGAAGAGCAGAAACTTGTCTGCCAAACAAGAATTTCTCTTGGCATCACGACGTCTATATTCTGCATTTCGCAGTTTGGTCGTACCAACACCAGGTCCCTGGCTGCATATATTGAAGTTCTGGGTTTTCTTTCAGCACAGGATTATCTCTGGGCAGAACCTGTGCACTGACATGTCACACTTGGTGCTGGAGCATGAAGGAGATAGCTGGAAGTGGAAAAGGTATTGAGATTATAGTTAAGATGCCCAAAGTTAAAGGCAGAGGCAAACTCTGCCAGGAAAGGAAGCTGTCCTGCCCTGAAGGCACTCTGACCATAATCCCATAACTCACACCCCCCTGGTTCACCTCCCCCAGTTATCCAGTAATTGCGTGGGAGGGAGATTGGAGTGGGATCTCCCAAGAGCCTTGGGCACCTGGGGCTGCCTTATATGCATGACTGACACATTCTGACACAAAAAAACCCCTGTTTATAGGCAACTTGTGGCCTTTCAAAGATGCTACGGTGGATCAACATGCAGTGTGCCATATCCTTTTTATTCCCTCCTCACTTATTTTCCACCCGTGTGTTTATTGAGCAAAGAAGCTCCATAAAGAGCTTGGATTTTATCTCCTGCATCAGGGGATTTGACAATTTGGTAGCTCGTAGCAGCCAGGAGTCCTGTGTCTCCATCCTTGAGTCCACCGGCGTGTGAAAAACACATCCAGGCTCTCCAGGAGCCACGTGAGCACTTCCTCCTTACTGTAACTCGCATTCAGAAGTGGTTTTTTCTGTTCACAAACTTTTCCTCTGGAGTCCCTCTCTTAAATACGGATTGCTGGTGATATCCCTGACGTTTAGTCATTGCATCTCTAATAACTATTAGTATGCAGGAGGTCCCATCAAGAGCCTGGTGGGTTTCCAGCCGCAATTACCCTGCTTTGTTTTGCTTGCTTGTCACAGAGCTGGTCTAGGGGGTTATGTTTGTTCTGCTGAAAGAAAACTTTATGGCATGTTTCAGGCCTGACATTATGACACTGGTAGGCCAGACAATCTGTCGTTGGAAAGAATTTCTGCAAATCCCCAAAGTTTTTCTGCATTTCTATGCTGTCATCTAAAAAGCAGCATCTGCTCTGTAAGGCTGCCAAAAGAAGGTCATATTTTTATTTTTACCAATAAAAGGAAAGGACGAGCCTGCGGTTCAGGCACTGGATGAGCCTTTGGGCAGCCTGGGGTTTGCTTCCCAATTGAACCAAGACTTTGGGCAGTTGGCCCAGCTGGGGATGGGTACCTTTCCCTGTTTGGAAAGCAAGGAAGTGCTTTCCTTCCACACCTCAGAGCATCAGAGAATCATAGAATTGTTAGGAATGGAAGGGGCCTTGAAGCTCACCTTGTTGCACCCCCTGCCATGGGCAGGGACACCTTCCACTATCCCAGGTTGCTCCAAGCCCTGTCCAACCTAGTCTTGGACACTTCCAGGGATGGGGCAGCCACAGTTCCTCTGGGCAACTGCTGCCAACAATTTTTTCAGATGGTTCCCCCACACCTCTCCACGCCTTTAATGTCCTTTTCTAGTGTGGCTTTGGGCTGGAGTCACCTTGCTTGGTGCATAGACTGCAGGTGGAATGGTCCAAGATCATCACTACTGGTCCCTGCATCTCTCCTTCTCCTCATTTGGTCCTGCTCCCTCTGGTTCCTCTGCATCTACCTGTTCTCAAACTGCAGCATCTCTTCTTTTTTTTTTTTTTCCTTGCAATAGATGCCTTCCTCCTAAATTAGGTTTTTCCTCTTCACTTGGCCTTGCCACAGCTCTGGAAACAAACAGCTCACATTAAAAGTGTTTCTAAGGGAGTGTTATTTTCATGCCATCTTCACTAATGGCATCTCTGTTGGAAACTGTCAGTTGAATGCTCTTTGACACATCCCTGGCTGTCACACGCAGAGGAGAGCCAGAAAACGGGAAACCTTCTTTCCAAAGGGGATGAGATTTCAATGGAAGTGTCAGTTTTTAACTTAAGTCTTCTCAAATATTACATTCACAAAAAAGAATTCACCAACAGCTGCACTTCTAAGAGACCAAGGGACTGATTACATCTGTCATGTGGATAATATATTGCCCTTTGAATGATAGGTGTGTACACGAACTTGCAGAGCCTCTATGACCAATGAAGGGACTTCAAAGGTGGTGGTGGGTGGCAGTGGTGGTGGTGGGCTGGGCTGGAGGCAGGGGAGAGCCCGGGGCATTCACTACCTCAGGTGTTTTCAATAAATCTCATGTACTTCACACAAAGATGCTTTAAAGCCCCTTGACAGCCTCAGCATTTTAACACCTATTTTCGATTATGCAACAGCCACTATTTGTAAACAGGTCGAGAAAATGGTATAAGGGAGTTGCATTCGTATTTTAAACAGAAAGCACAGCACTTCAAATGCAAATAGGAGACATCCTGTCTACGAGGACGTTTAGCCAATTGCTTGATGCATGTGGTTTCAAAGATGGTTGACTTCCATCCAAAAGACACAGATGGGATGACTTAGACACAAACAGCTTTTAATTTACCACTTATGTTGCGTCTTTACTTTACCTGCTGCTCTTAGAGCAATAAGGCTGCAAACACAGACCTAGAAAGAGCATTCCTGGTTAGAGCTCCTGGTTAGACACGTGAAGAAACCGTCCTTGAAATGGCCCTGCTGCACTGAAATGCCACAGTTTCCACAGTCAAAAACACCCCACAGAAATTAAGCAGAGTAGACCAGGCCCCCTGTGCAATGGGCAATCCCTTGTTTAATTTAAAATACAGTTCAAAGGTTCAATATTTTAGCATTGAGGGACAGAGTTGCAGCTGAAATACCCAGCAGGATTCAGTGAGATGTCCTTCTTCTGTTCCCTTCCCTCAAAACAGTGGCTCAGCTCTCTTGCAAAACCTATTAAGAAACAGGGTGAAGTTTCACACCATTTAAGTATTAAGGCAGATGGGTAATTCATACTCAAGATATCCAGATATTTTGAGGGGTGATCCAAAGTCTGCTAAGCTCCACAGAAACCTCTGTGATCTCTGGATTAAGCCCAGCAGGCATCTACCAGAAAGGGCAAAGAAAAAGCCAGTTTATTCAGTTGCACTGAAACAGACAAAATAGATAAAAATAAAACGTATGAGTTACCAATCCTTGTGTCTACAAGGGGCATAAGTTTCCATTGACCTCTTTGCCTCAGGGACATGAAATAATTGTGATTCTTATGTGCCAAAAAAGCCCTGTGTAAATATTGCTCATTGCTAAACAAAACAAAAGGTTGTTTGACCAAATCAGATGTGACAAAACAAAAAGAACACCACAAGGAAGTAAACATGTGAAGTCCACATTTTCTGAGGGACTCTTGAAAAATGCTCTAAATGAATAGTTTGGAGCTTGGTTTTGTGCAGGTGCTAGGAAGTTTTATACTCAGAACGCCTGGAATATTTTCTCCACTACAGGGAAATTAATAAATACTAGTGCGCCGGAGTCTTTTGTGCCAATACTAACCATTAACTTTTGGCTTCAAGCCACAATTGTCTACTTTGCAGTGGATTCTGCCACCAAGGGAAAGGTCAGTACAGGCCTGTGCTTTCTTCTTGTTGGTGTGTTCCAAAATAATTAACAGAAGTTGTTCAGCAGATGGTTCCCTTTCTGTCAGCAAGTACCTACAGTTTGCTGGGTTATTCTGGATTCCTCACCGTCAGTGGGTGAGGCTGGAAGGAAAATTAAAATGTATCATCTTTGATCCACCCACTTGTAATTAGTTCTGAGCGTTTTACATAATAGCAAATATAAAGGAGGTGGGAGAGGGGAAATGAAATCATTACCAGCCCAGAGATCAGCAGCAGCCATGTAAAGCTGTGATTACGTTATCCAGAGGCATCTCCTTGCTGCACAGCCACGGCGTTGTAATTGTTTCAGCTGGGGATTTGAAGATTTACTAATTGTATGTTTTTCAGTGTCCTAGTCTGGAGATTCAGCAGGAAACCACAAAAAAAATAGGAGATGCCTGTGTTTGTAAACTGACAGTGATGATCCCTTCGTGCCCTTGCAGCAGCCAGAGGCCCAGGCAGGAGAGGATGAGCAAGCAGCCAAACTCTGCTGCAATCCGGGGGGAAAAAGTATCCTTGCCCCAGGAGTTTATATTGCCAGCAAACAAAGACTGGTCAGGAACTGGGATCACTAACTTCATTTACAAAAGGCAAACCAAAACTCCCATCAAGGATTTAAGGGTTGCCTCTTCCAAAAGCCCGGAGTGTTTTCCATTCCGTTAGAAGCGCTGGGGTGTGGGCAGCTGCAAATCCCAAGGGATCAATCTCACCTGAGCTCAGCTGTGCAGTCCAGACCCCCTCTGCTTCATCCAGAGGGTCTGAGTCACCCTGCAGAGGCTGCACAAGACATCACACTGATGGAAACACTCTGGTTTCCATGGAAAAATAATAAAAATTAGCCCATCCTAATTATTATTGTCATCACTTCTATTCATAGCTCCACTGTCATAGGGCATAGGAACATTCAGTGTGACAAGCCAGGACCCCACTTCTGTGCATTTTTTCCTAGTGCTGTTGCAAAAGAGATTTTGAAAGAGGTTTCTCAGGAGGTCCAGGATGCACCTCTGTGCTTTAGTTGCTTCCTGCAAGCACAGGAGAAAGCACAAAATCCAGCGGGGACTGGAAGGAGAATGAAGGAGAACATCAGTGACCTGTGCAAATCTTCTTGATAGTGAATGGGAAGTGGCATGGGAACTGGAGGAAGGACAAAAAGGGCTGGTAGGAATGGGTTTGGGAATTTTGGGAACCATCTAGAAATGCACTGCAGTGTAACATGATGAAAGCACACAATGAAAGCCACATGGTGGCACAGAAACCTTTGCAAGAGCTTTCCAAGTGGGCAGCAGTGGTTGTAAGGGACAGAGGTGATGCTGAGATAGGAAGAGTTTGAGCAAAGTTGCAGCTCCAGTGGTAGTCAGAAGAAGACACATTTTCAAGGAGTGCTGAAAAAGTCATATTCATAGAATCACAGACTAATTCGGGTTGGAAGGGACATTTCAGGGCCATCTAGTCCATCCTGCTGCAAAAAGCAGGGAGATCTTCAGCTAGATCTGGTTGCTCAGACCTTGAACACTCCCAGGGATGGGGCATCCATCACCTCTCTGGGCCACCTGTGCCAGTTCCTCACCACACTCATTGTAAAAACTTCCTTTTTCATATCTAATATTCCTGTATTCTTAAATATGTGTTCTTAAAGTAGGGGAAGTCTGTTCACACTGGCTGCACTTTAAACATGCAAAGACTTCACAGCTGCCTGAACGCCTGTAATGGGACTGGGGATTGGAGGAAACCAAGGAAATCCAGAGGGACATTTGGGATCATTGCACTGAGGACCTAGTTAGCTAATGAGCATGTCTTTGACATTGTCCTCTGTAGCTACAAATTGAAGACAATTCTCTTCTTTTGTTTCTGGGAGAAAAAAAAAAATATATCCCTTAGGGACCTGTGGTATTGTTTTAAAAAATACAAAATTTAAAAAGCCTTTTTATTGAAAAAGTAAAACTAATCTAATTCTTTTGTTCCTGCATTCAGAGGAGAAGATTTTGGGAATGATGCTGAGCTTTGTGGAGCTGCTGAAGTAACCACAAGACTTCATTATGAAAGGAAGAAGCAGTCACACATAGGTATGGTTTCATGGAGTTAAGAAAGGAGAGCCCCCCAAAATCTGCTACATAGGGCAGAAAAGACAGGCAAATCAAAGCATCTCTAGTAACAGGGCTTTGAAAACTCTGAATAAAAGCCTTTTTTGGACAAAGCACTGTCTGCAAGAGGCACGGCAAGCACGAGGCCTTTGTGTACTGAATCCCGAGCATGTCCTGCGCTCTCCACACTCACAAGGAGCTCTTGCCTCCATTGCTTTCCCCTCCCAATGCACATGAGCTGTTTCTTCTCCAAATAAATTCATTTGTCAGGGAAAAGGGTCTCATGAGACGACAGGCTTTGCAGCAGAGTCCCTTGTCCTGCCTGAGCGCAGTCCCCGGGCTGCTCCAGCCACAGTCCTCTGAGGCTGGCGAGGAAGGAACGAGCCATCCCCTTCCATATGGAGCCAAAGCCACTAGAGGGAGTCGATGTGTTTGCATGGTTCACACATCCATTCATCTTCCCTTTCCCACTCTCCCCTTGGAAGAGAACGGGAACAGAAAGGCAGGAAAACACACCGGGAAGCTGCTCAGGACATTGCTCAACTCCCACCGGTGAACGCTGCAGTAGCTCCGCTGACTTCAGTGTTTCCAGTGAGTAGGATTGCTCCGGGTTTCCAGCCGTGTAACTCAGCAGAAAATGGTCTGTTGGAGTCCCCAGGAATATTTATGTCAGTCTCAAGATCCCACCAGGAGAAGCAAGGGAAAAATGAGAGTCCAAAAAAAAAGTTGGATGGTGGAGGTGCTGGAAGGACTACACAAGCTGACAGGGAAAGGCAGTAGGAATTATATGGGTTGGGTTTAGGGAGAAGGCTGAAGTAAGGGACGGGGCAGTGGACTTTTTGTGAGGAAAAGGTTGCTATAAAAGCATCAGGCCATCCAGCACCGCTTGCTCTCCACGGCCAGTGTGGGAGGAAGGGCTGGTGGCTCACACCCTCCACCTCAGGATCCAGAAGGACTCGCCCTTGTGTCACTGCAGAAAGCTGGGCAGGAAACCTCCTGAGATCCCCCAGCCCTGCGCTTCCACCAGTTACTGCTCCGTGATCCACAGCCTAAAGGCAAGGAAAGTACCAAAGGTGGAGGCATGCAGTTTTCTGGGATCGTCCATGCATCCAGCCTTTCAGAATTCCCTTTTGGAATGATCACTGTGATTAGCAAAGAGGCAAGAATGTCCTTGGGCACATGGAATTCATTGAGAGCCACAGGACCATTTAATCATCCTTTTCTCCATGCTTCAGGACAGCCAAACTCCGTCTTCTCCTGAGGGGGAGCATGGACAACTGTCCAGCACTGCTTCCCAAACTGTGACCTTCACAGCAGGGAGGAATTGCTCTGCCTGTTCTTTGCCACCATGGGACTGACATAGAATCATGGAATGTCCTGAGTTGGACCTCCAGGGATCATTGAATCCTCCTGGCCCTGCACGGGACACCCCAACAATCCCACTCTGTGCCTGAGAGCATTGTCCAAACACTCCTGGAACTCTGGCAGGTTTGGGGCTGTGATCATTCCCTGGGGAGCCTGGTCAGTGCCCCACCACCCTCTGGAGGAATAACCTTTTCCAAGTATCCAACTACAACTCTAAATGAGTTTTAAGCAGCAAGTTTTGCAGGCTCAAGCAACACTTTCAGACAGAGAACTCCTTCTTATACCCCAGTCTGGGCTCTCAGCACATCAGTGTCCTCTGCAGGTTGTCTGCAGCAGATGATGATGAAAAGATGTTGGCTGAACATTGTATCTGTGAGCACCCAAAAAAGCATCTGGAAGCATGACTGCAACTTTCCTTACTATAAATATTAAGTAATCTAATTGTTCTGCTTTTATGAAGGGAATTCAAGCCGTTCAGGGAAGAGATGTCAGGAACGTTGTCTTGACAAATGGGGTTTTCAGCAGAATATGAGAATTCCAAACTGAAGTTCCTGGAGGGATGTACCAGTTTCAACCAAATTTTTATCTTGAGTAAAGTTGCTTTGGTCTGGCTCATTGTTCCTCATGAGTTAAAGGCTGTCCTGAAAAGCCCTTCAGAGGGACTCAAGGAAATGCTCTTTGCCGGATATCTGGAATCACATCCACTGCTCCCCTTGTCAAGGCTCAGCTGATGTGCAGCAATTCTCAGCAACCTAAATGTGCATCCAAGCTCCTCCAAAAAAGCCTTAAATTCTCCTTGCAAGTCACACCTTGAGCCCCCTTTTTAGGCATGCAATAATCAAGATGAGGAAAATACAACCAGTAAAGCAGAGCTAGGATAAATTAGGGAACTAAATTGCAATAAACTTATTTTCTCTCTTTTTCATTTCATTCAAAATGAATGTTCTATCAAAACTAAGTGTCACAAACATTTCAACACCATGGTAGCATCATCCGTCTGTTCCCAGCAGTGGCCATCTGTAACCATGCTGCGGCTGGACCAAAATATTTGATTTGAAGTGATGCAGGACCTACCACGCTGAGCTCCTCACCCTTGAATGCTCATTCCAGTTTTAACACAAATAAGTAAACCTGAAACGCTAATCCAGCAACTTCCCTCAGTGAGAGCTGTGCTTCCAGTTTGCTTAAGGAGATTTTCTTTTGAGAGACCTTTATCTTTCTATCTGAAAGCTTCCGTGTTTGCCAGGATGCTGGCACGACAGAGTGACTGCGCTCGAGTTCCCCAAATAAAGTACTGACAAATTTATTGTCTGCAATAATATTTTCCTACCTCTGTGAGGTGGGTTGAACCTATTCCACTTTCCCCTTAGTAAAAAACAACACTGATGGCAGTAATTTATGTTTCGGTCAAGGCCAAGAGGACTAATTAGAGCATATTAAGCTGAACCATGCAGGCAGTTCCTGCTCTTCTCCTGGGTACAGATCCCATATGCCACAGGCATCCTCCTTTCCGTGTCCATGGATGGCTGTTCCCGGGCTGGAAAGAGCTTTTTGCTAACAGACATTTGTGCAGTTCCTCAGTAGGAACTTCCACTGTTTCCGGGATTCCTTAATCATTTCCCTAACAACCACGGATAACAAACGTGACCTTCCTGTGAAAAATGAGGCTAGGTCTATAAACATGTTATTAAGAATAAATGAAGCTTTTAGGAGAAGGGGTTAGTTGGGGGTCTTTGCTGGGCTGTTAGCCCCTGGAAACTTGAATGTAAATAGAAAACAATTAAAACCCCAGCCCCAAAGGATGCTGTGCTCAGCCAGGGAGGCTGTAATTAGGTTTCTGCTGCCGTTAATCGCTTCTAAAGTGAGTGATCATAAATTACAGACGTGTGCAGAATCCTCCCAGAGCATGGCCTGAAAAGTTCCTCTGAGCTGGCTTGGGAAAGGGAGAGAAAGACTGGGAGAGGAGAGAAAGACGAGGAGAGG